>RJVU01042553.1:2984041-3021181 GCA_003731715.1 Anabarilius grahami
ACATACAGACAGACAGAGAAACACACACTTTCTATTGTATTAGATTTAGCCTCCTCTGATCAATTGTATTGATCACCTCTGAAACGGCAGGAGGATCAATAGAGTCTTAATGCGAGTTTGCTGTCCAATCAGAGCCTGTTAAAATCAAGAGAAGGTCTTCAATAGACTGTCTGCTTCCTGTCACATACACCAGGAGATAAATGTGCAGAATGGTGTCCTATACAGCACACACACTCATCGCAGAGTTTAAATGTATGAATATAAAATTGCTTATCAGCAAAGAAATTCTGAAACATAACAGTTTAATTCTAAAGAACAGATTTGTGTCTACATGTCCTTGCATGCTAGCATATATTGATGGTTAACACTGCCCGTTTTAGAATGAATGCATACAGTATATATAAAGATCTTTATATGACAAATGAACTAGGATATTAATTCAGATTCCTCTGTTGATATATAGTTCTGAAAGAGACTGATCTAGTGGCATGTTTGTCAGCTGTGTATGTTTGTTCTCACAGGGCCATAGTTGGCTGTGACTCTAGAGGAGACTTTGTAAGTGCCTGGGCTCTTACTGTGAATATTAACGAGAGAGAGAAAAAGAAAGGAAAGGAAAGGAGAAAGAAAGAAGGAGAGCGAAACAGAGGGAGAGAATAAGGGCATGAAATCTTAGAAAGCAGCTGAGATAGAGAAAGAAGGATAAAGAAACAGGGGAAATCTGGGCCAGAGAGGGTAATAGGCTAGCACTGTCACTGCTCTCTAAAACCTGCACAAAGGAAGAAAGGAAGTGATAGTGGGGCATGTGGGAGGGAGCCAGCCAATGGAAAAGGAAGCAATAAAAACAACAGCAAACTTCCCTGCACAGGAACCTGTGCACATTTGTGTGTGTCTCTGTGTGTGTGTGTGTGTGTGTGTGTCTCTGTGTGTGTGTGTGTGTGTGTGTGTGTTCTTGTTTATATTACATCGTGGGGACCAAATGTCCCCACGATGTAATAAAAACCTGAGATCACCTACATCATGGGGACCAGCCAGCGGTCCCCACGAGGGAAATGGATTAATAAACCAAATTTAAATGAAAATGTAAAAATGCAGAATGTTTCCTGTGATGTTAGGTTTAGGGATAGGGGTAGTGTAGGGGGATAGAATATACAGTTTGTACAGTATAAAAACCATTACGCCTATGGAGAGTCCCCACTAAGATAGCAAAACAAACCTGTGTGTGTGCGTGTGTGTCTGTGTGTGTGTTTGTGCGTGCGTGCGTGTGTGTGTGTGCGTGCTGTGGGTGGTCAGCAGGTCAGAAGTTGTACTCAAACATGTTTTGTTACATGAAGTTATAAACAGAAACAGAGACACTGGTGCAGTTAATAAAGAGATAGAGGGAGAGAAAGCAGAACATTGCACTGTATGTCAAGGAATTTTTACTCAGCATCTTTGGCTTTACTGGTCACTTGCATGCTGAAAATGTCATACTTGTTTTTTTTTGGTTTGCTTTCCAGCGAGTGTGCGTGTATTTAACTGTGTGGTCTTTGTGAATGAGACTGCTTAGACTTCTTTTCAAAGACAAACTCATATATTGCTTATCCTCCCTCCAGACAGTGGCAGTTTCAAACCACTGAAACCCCAGTTCCGTCTAATGTGTGTTATTGCTTGTTTTAAAGAACAATTAAAAATGAAAAGCTTGAATTTAATGTAGTTTTTCCTTTGCCGGGTGCTGGAAAGATGTGAATGAAAGCGCAAACATCTTGAAACATTCATTTTACATTTCTCACATTGAAAATGCTTTAAGTGTGCTGCACCTCTTCACAATTATTTTTAAAATGTGCTGAAAATTTCTTAACCACATGACAATAATAAAATCATATCACAATGTGCATGCGGAAAGAATCTGTTTTTACAGGCTCAAAGTATCATTTAAGCCAAAAGGGTACACTCTCAAATTGCTGGGTTAAAAACAACCCAAGTTGGGTTGAAAATGCACAGACCCAGCAAATGGGTTTTAACCCAAAGGTTGGGTTAAATGTTTGCCCAACCTTCTGGGTAGTTTTATTTAACTTAACTGTTGTTTAAAAATTACTGTATTGTTTGCGTAAATTTAATCCAAAGTATGTTGGAAATTAACATTTATTAATGTGTTTAATAAATGAAAATGTATTTGTTTAATGAATAATAATTAAACAATAAACATTTATTAAATTGCTTATTCATAAATGTTCATGATTATTATTGTTGCCTCTAGTAATTATGTGTCTGATATTTAATTTCCAACCTATTTTGGGTTCATTTTAAGCCAGTCATATTGTATTTTTTAACAAAATAGTTGGTTAAATAAAACTGCCAGAACGTTGGGCAAACATTTAACCCAATCACTGGATTTGTCCATTTTCAACCCAACTTGGCTTTGTTTTTAACCCATAATTTTTTAGAGTGTACTTTTAGCCTTTTTAAAACAATTTTTAAAGTTAGTTATCTTCTTTTTGTCTTTTCACTTTTTAATACTCATTTTATTAAACTGATCACATGACTCCTGCTAAAAGAGCTTATTAGTTAGTTGTGTATTTTTATATCGTAAGCAGCTCTGTAGTCACACTCTTTCCCCTCATTCTTACACATTGACTCACTCTGGATCCGTGAGTGTGTATGTGTTCAGGCGCAGTGGATCTGTGAGAGCTTTCTCTTTTCTCTGACATATAGGCAGAGTGTGGCAAGTGTGTGAAGTATTATTATTAACTTCTTTTTTTTTAGTTATTTAAAATGATTTAATTCATTTTGGCAATGTTTTGTGTGTGATCTCTGGTTTATAATGTGAATTGTCGGGTGAAATGTGTCAGAATAATCTCCCTCTGCCACTGGATGTGGATGTGGATGTGATTCATGTAGGCCAGTCGTCATCAGCTCTACACAACTCATTATTACATTCTTAATGTTAACCATACAGTGTTAGTTCATCAAAACTAACCATAGGTACATCTGATAGAGATTTTTGTTTGTATAAGTGAGAGTATCCATACACAAACATATTTACATGAACTATATATTTACTTTCTTTTTTCTTAAGCATTCAAATCGGATGAACTCAACACTGTACTTTTATCCATGTGTGAAATCAGGGATAAATTGTTACATAACTAGTCACGAATCACTAAATCAATCTTTTCTGAAGACAGCAAACCCCTACAGACTCCATCTAATGCACACACAAACACAGACATGGACAGAAAGTAGGGTCCTCCCCGTGGCCATCCTCTTGTTCTTTAATGGTAATTCGACACTGAGATCTTCTGTCTCAAACACCTAGATGCTTGCTTGGAAGTATGTGTAATTTTTCTTTCTTTCTTTCTTTTTTTCTGTACACACAAAACAAGTACAAAAGTGTGGTTCTGTGACACTTTTTTATTGTTTACTTGTTTTCTCAAGCAGCACAGCACCACTGGAGAGAGGCAGAGAGCAACAACAGTTCTGTCTGTGACAATGCAAAAACAAACATAGTCTATTGATGTAGAGTGACTGCATTGGACAATGTCACTGCAACAATTACAGAGGTAAAGCCTATGTTGGATCATATATTGGCTTTGAGCTTGTGTGTGTGGTAGTGGGAGGGTGGGTTCACTAGAGGACAAAAGCTCCACTCTGATCTCTTAATTAATGGTCTTCTTATGCCAAGCCAGGTACAGTATCTATCTATCTATCTATCTATCTATCTATCTATCTATCTATCTATCTATCTATCTATCTATCTATCTATCTATCTATCTATCTGTCTGTCTGTCTGTCTATTCATTCATTCATTCTATTGTTTGTTCTATCTAAAGGTTTTCAAATGTTTTAAAGTTTGACATTTTCCTTATGTTTATGAAAGGTCTAAGGGTGAGTTTAGAAATGTAGTTTAGATTGCAGTTTACAATTATCAGGATACTCTCTCTTTTTCAGACATATAGGCTAGTATAACTAGAAAAAATGGGAGTTATTACTGACTTAATAATATAGTAATAAATCTATAAATATAGTAATAAATAATATAAGTAATAAATCCCCTTTATTCTTTCATACTATATACATGTCTGTAAAAACATATCAGGACACAAATGTGTATAATGACATGGGTATGACATAGGTATTACAAGGAGAGGGTGACTTATGAGGACATACCCCATGTCCCCACTTTTCAAAAGGCTTATAAATCATACAGAATGAGTTTTTGTGAGAAAGTAAAAGTGTGCACAGTTTCCTGTGATGGTTAGGTTTAGGGGTAGGGGTAGTGTAGGGAGATAGAAAATACGGTTTGTGCAGTATAAAAATCATTACGCCTATGGAATGTCCCCACAATTCACAAAAACGAACATATGTATGTGTATGTGTGTGTGTAACATCTAAGATGGTCATGTTTAGTCATACTTGAAATCAGTATGATATATGTGGAGCTGGCCATTCTGCTGTTCATTACTGATGATTGATATTGTTCAAATGAAAGATATTTGCATAATAAAATAGAAATGTATTTCAAAATTGATCACATAAGTTCAGTTAACTATTGATTATTAACACATAGCAGCATCTGAGGTAAATAAACTATATGTTATTTATTTGTATAAAGCATTCACACCCTGAAGTCTGGAACTTAACACATTAGAAAAATGCCTCTGTGGCTGCAATAATCCCCGTCATCTGTTGATAACAGATGGTAGATGTCATCAGGAGGCGACTGTCTGCCGCTTGACATGATCATCACGCCTGCCATGGAGACAAGATCACAATTTACAACACCAGATACGCGCTTAATTAAACTTTGTCCACTTTCTAAAGAACAAGAAATAATTCATTATCATAATTCAAAACCAAGATCCTTCTGTTTGTCCACATCTCTAGAAACTATGAACACCCCACTGTTTTTGCATTCCACTCTTATCCTGCAAGAAGCGATCGAGCGCAAATGAATGTGGATAAACGGGGCTGAAAACAGTCGTGCTTCTTCTACCTCCAACAGGCAGAGTGTAAATCAGCCTGTAAAAAAAACAGCATTAAATTCCTCAAAAGGAAAAAGTTAAGAGAAACATCTTTTATAACTCAACAGTGAGGAGGATGCGAAGAGTGGGCTAGGCGCTTTTTTCCTTTGACATGAAGTTTAACATTTTATAAGGTCCTTCTTCACATTCGCCACTGTTTCGACTTGATCCTATTCGAAGTGTGGTCCAACTGTTTGTAATTCTCCACGCAAAGCGTGCAGCAGTTCAGCTCCTCACTGAAGGCTACATGTTGAACTCTGCTAAAAGAGGATCTCTTTTAAAAGAGATAAAGGACATAAAACGGTGATATGTGGCGTCCACACACACACGAATGCGAAAAAATCATCCATACTGCTTATGCTATTCAATTATGCGGTCAAACGCCCTCTGTTTCTGTGGAATGATCAATTATCGGTTGTCAGTGATAATGGTGAATGATGACCCCACGCGCTCCCGCTGCTATATGCTTCTTATCGATTAGCGCGTGACACCCCGAGTGAGCGCGAGCATCTGCGCTCTAGAAAGAGCCCTGACTTGTTCGTTGCACAATCTAAGGGAAACATTATCTTTAAGAGTTCTTTCATATTCTGATGCTCGTAGCATCTGTTTTCATGTCTTACTTAAGAAGACGTTTCACTTTAAAATAGAATTCGGTTTTCGTGCGCATCTGTAACGCGATGTCACCCAGATAATATTTCCAAACATTTGTCAGCCCTGCCAATTAATTGCCGCCGCATAATAGCAAGAGGGAGGGAGTGTTTGAGCGCTTTCACTTAACCCCTACCCCCATTCTTGTGGTGCACCCCTGACTTCTCTCGAGTCACAGCCCAAATTTCTCGCCGTTAGTGTCATTCACGCGGTGATTGTCCGAGAGCGCGCGGGGAATCTCATTTATTGCGTCTCGCGCTCGGCTGAGCTGCAAATCAGCGTGTTTACAGCCCCACACCAACACTCACATCAATTAACCGAGCATCGATCCTCTCACCGGGGACATCACAATATTGCCCCCTTCTCACGGTCCGTATTCCTGCATTTATGGCACGATATGATTTTCAGGTGTTGTTGCCTTGTCTAGACTTTTCTTTAATAGCCCTATAATTATTCTATAGCTTGGTAAAGAAAGAAAGAAAGAAAGAAAGAAAGAAAGAAAGAAAGAAAGAAAGAAAGAAAGAAAGAAAGAAAGAAAGAAAGAAAGAAAGAAAAGAAAGGTTAGTCCTGTTATGAAAACTGTTTTCGAAAAAAAAAATATTCATGCAATTAATATGGACAGGTGGGAATGCGTTATATGCCAGTGTAATAAAGAAACAAAATAATCTAAATAGCTTTAAAACAAAGACATAATCTGGAGAAAATGAAATAATATATTGATTTCTACTCTGTATATGATTTTTTTTCAACCAAAAGCACACGTCGTCCGTTTACTCCTCTCTTCTTTCCCCCTGTTCTTTCATTAATAAGTAAATAACAGTCGTCTTAAAGTATAGATAGCTGACGCTATAGGACCTGATCCATCTCGCCGGCAGCAGTTCGTTAAATATTCAGTGAGAAATAATGGCATCCGAGACATCACCTATAGTAACGTTATTATCTTCATTTCTCAAAATCAGCTAGACTGATAGCTTCGTTTGTCTTTTCCAGGGCATAAATCTTCAGCTTTGCAGGTCGCTGCAGCGCAATCCGGGGGGGAATCTCTCTTCTTCAAAACACTGCCTATTTATAAATATGACATATTAATGTTATATTATTATTATTATTAAAATATAATAGTATAATGGAGCACTTTACACAAGATTTTGAATAACACCAAACGCAAAGTATGGACAGATTACTACGTTTGGAGTGATTAAAAAGTCTTTGTTTTCGCATATGTAACTAAAACATAATTGTTTTTTGCATATGTTGGCTATTGAAAATTATAAAAAAGAAAGATACGCAAGTGCTTCAGCCGGTAATAAAACGTTAAAGCAAATTATTAAGTTGCTCATATTGTTTCCTTTTATTTCGTTGGTCATTTATTCTTTTTCATGTTAAATCCAAACTTTTGATTTTTGAAAATATATAGGCCTATATAAAAAATAATAATTTTAGTAGCCTATATGTGTCAATATATAGCAAATTTCATCGTTAAAAGAGCAAACCGTTTAAGCAGAGACGTAGTTTTTAACCTGATTAAATCGATTTTAAATATACTTGTCGTTTCCAAACGCTTTCTTGATGGTTTCCAGACTTTTTCACTTTTGCGCGACTTCTAACGTTTTATCACTAAATATTTATTAGATGAGGGCTCTCTTCTCGGCGACCGCCTCGAAAGATAATATGCTAAATTTGTTTTGCGAAATTATTTTCAAACAGGCTAATCTAGATGGGATGCATTCGCACAGCTGAAGGGGTTTGCTGTGAAGCACGAGCGCTTCCTCTGTCTCTCGGTCGCGCGGTGAGAGAGTGAGAGTGGGAAGGAGAGGAGGGTGCGAGACTGAGAGGGACAGAGAGCGCGAGTTATGATAGAACAGAGCAGTGACCAATAGAATCACAGAGGGGTGGGGCTGAAGATTTCTCACCGTTCTGCATGGGCCCTTAAAGTTTGTTTGTTCGCTGAATGCGGCGTGTGATGAAAACGTGTTACTGATCCCGTTCGGCAATAATCAGATGAATCTGATTTGGGACATCTGATACATTCTTTGGACTTTCGAGACGCCGATAGTTGCCATTACGCACGAAACTCAGTTGGCCGACCTACTTTTAACACCGTTGCCTTGAGGAAAGAACGACTTGGTTAGAAACGGTGCGCTTGTAATCATCCAGGAGCTGAATTACAACAACTTTAATGCCAATCACAAACGAGGATACGCGATACGCTCCGCAACTCCAAGCTACGGAAAAGGCGCTGGAAGATCTTTAGCAGACACTTTGGCTATCCGGGCACTTTTGGGTGAATTGCAACTTTTGAGCACCAGTTTGATTCCCTGAAACATCAAAAGATACGGTTGCTCTTTCGAAAGAGAAATTGACATTCCTGTAGTGGCTAAGTTAAGCTCCAACGTAGCCACCAGATGGTTGCTAAGAAGGGTTAAACTGTATCTAAAGGGAGTTGGAAAATCCAGCCTTTCTTCCACACGGATCAACTCATTGGGTGGGAGCAGCAAGAGAGACAAGAGTCCCCAGCAAATCAGCGGCTAATTGATTAAAGAGACTTCATTTGAATAGGGGGCTGGCAAGGTGCCAATCGCCTTTCAGAGGACCCCCCCTCCCCCTCCCTCCATGATTAATCGCGAGGCATTATTGATAATCATAACAGGACACATGCGCGGTGGATGGGCTCGATTTCCGTAATTTTGAGCAGATTTGATAGTAATTTTTTATTCTTTCGTGGCTGATGCGTGAGCCAGCATGTCGCGGAGGAAACAAGCGAAGCCGCAGCATTTCCAGTCCGACTCGCAGCTGGTCCTAACCGAGCACAATGGTAAGTTCAAGCCCTTAATACACACATAAACTCACTCTGCACTTTTTACCAAAAAGGGATTTCTAACTTCATTTTTGTTATTGTTGGGTTTAACGTATTTAGAGTGACTCTTCCTTGTTTTTAATCTCAGGCAATAAATTGGTAATGTCCCCTAGTCTATATATTTGTGCTGCTAAAGGGACTCGCTGTTAGAGCCCTATTATTTAAGTAGCCTACAGTTGAAAACTTTTAGACTATACTTGTGCGATCATCAGAAACTATTACTTTATGCTAAAACAAAAACACGTTCTGTTCGATTCTTTTAAGAATCCTCTTGTGTTATTTTTTTTTTAAAAGTTGGCTCGTGAAAGAAAGTGGCCTATAATATAGGCGAAGTTTGCCGGTTATTTTATTTATTAAACGTTTTCCAAAATTCACCAGCAATCATTTGTAAAAGTTAAAACTAATCGAATTAGTTTTGTTTTGGCCCGTTGAAGTTGCCCACACAAGTGGGGATTCGCATGGTTTCAGCCTTTCCCCCTCTTCCCCACTTCTGTAGGATATTATATTGCATCTATTCCATGTTATCTCCCTTATCGAAAATTAGCTATGTCATGCGACCGTTCTCAAAGGTGGAGGCTAAGTCAGCGAAACGTATTTTGTTAAAAAAATATTTTCCCCTAGTATCTCCAACTTTTGTGAAACTTCATAAGAGGTAATAATTAAGCGAAATTAAACTTTAATGGCATGTAGTCACGGGCGATAGAACAACGAAATCACACAATCTCATGTAATCGAGCTTTTCCATTATGACTCCATACTTATAATTTAGACAATATTTGCGTCGTATTCATTTTTTGCTGTATCTATAGACAGGTATCGCAAAACTTCAAACAATGGATTATCTCGTTCGTTTGCTTTTAAATACGTTTTAACACGAGTTTTGTGATCAAGAGCTGACTTGCTAGCAGGCTGTGCCATGTCGTTTCCGACACACACTGTCCCACACTGTGGCCAAGCTCATCTTTCATACAGTGCGTTGTCAACTTTTAAAACATGCGTTTAGGCTTCTATAGCCTAGATATTAAACGTTTTTCGAACTAAATGAGAGTGCAAATTAATATAAATGTATTATTATCTTTGGACATGTAAAATAACGACATAAGTCTAATTATGTGAATTATTATTTTTTTCTTATGCTCTCATACTAAATGTACTAGACTTTATAATTTCATAGTTTTCAGTGTTGGAGCAGTCGGTGTCTAAAGGTTTTCCAACAGTCATTAACATTTTAAGTCTATAGGCTACCTGTTTTACTAGGCTACTTCTAAACTGTATCAAAGTTCCTCTCACGTCCCATAGAGCTATAAAAAAGAATTTAAAGGGCATACTGGACATTTTGTTCAGTAGTGTCTTATTTGAACCGTTTTAAAACGCAGTGTTTCGGGGGAACTGTCCTATATTGCTTAACTCAGCGTTTTCTAGGCTATCATGTTTCTGATTAGAATGGGACCTATGAAGAGGTGAGGATTTTGTTTCATATCGAAACTGGATCCAACTAATTTTCTTAAATATTTTTTCATCTTTCAAATGAATCCATTTTCAATAGTATTCCGTTGTGCAACATGTGAAGAATTAACAAAAGTGACCTACTTATAGCCTACCGTTAATGCAAAAGGGAAAGCTAGTAGGCTATAGATATATAGCACACCATTCTTTTAATGACGGTTCTACGGCAATCTTTAGGTAAAATCCATAAAGAGACATTAATCACCGGTACACCGCGAGTATTAGTTCTCTATAATGCAGTAGAGATTTTACAAAGTTATTTGCGCGTCTTCTCTTCACATTAAAGAAATTGGATTTTTAGTGTTCTAAATAAAACAAATCTAAACTGCTTTTCGTTACAGTTCATGGGCCGCTATAGACACCAGTTGCTTTTTAGATGTCAGAACTTTAGTTTAAAAGGTGTTCCTTAAACCATACAACGTGTTGATGTTTGCTGATAAGAAACACAAATACATAGATTATATATCAATGATAGTTATTTTTTAAATAATAAGATTCTTAATGTTTGTTAAAAAAAACTGTCTACTGCTTTTCGCGGGTCTATGTGTTGAGATGCAATATTTAGCACATCATCTTATTTTAACATAGCTCTATTAATTTGTAGAGAACGTAGATGTATAGAAACCAGCTCAGTGTTATTAAAAATGAATACGAGATAGATTTACATAAGCTGTTGGTTAGCAAAGGGCATTACGAGCGAAGGGCATTCATAAGTGAAGTTTATGTAATTAGTGCTAGAATTTAAGAAACGGAAAAGAAAACAGATTTTCAAAACCATACCATTGCTGGATTTTCCCATTTAAATTTAATAACGAAGTGAATGGTAGGATTTGTCAACCACTGTCAGCTGACCAAGTTCACATTTTTGCCAAATGCAGCTCATTCAAAGCATGAGGCAAATGCATAACCTGTATGTAAGTGTTCGGATTTATTGCTGTCTGTTTGAGGTAACTTTTTTCCTTGACATTCAGTGAAAACCGGGCCTTAATAAATACAAATAAACTTTCCTTAGTATCTTCTCTTTTGAGAAAAACTTAATGCAGAGAGGTTAATTTTCTCACTATGCTTTGCGGCCTGTGTGGGATATTAGAAAGCAGTATTATGGCTAGACTGAGGTGAGTAGTCTGTCCTTGTTGGCCTGTTAGTGAGGGTGGGATGTAGAGCTTTTTTAACCTTTGCCAGGCTCACTCGGTGGGGAGGCGAGAAGAGATCAGGTCACAGTGTGTTCATGTGTACCATGTCTCTGACCTCCAACATGCTGTGCTATAGCCTGCCAAACAGGGGCTCTTACTTTTTTNTTTTTTTTTTTTTTTTTTCTTCCCTGTGGTGGTGTGTGTGTGGGGTGAGGAGGTGGTGGGTGATGTGGATTGAGATCAATGTGGCTGCTTTCCCCTTTCACCTCAGCAAATTTGCCACACACCCACCCAGAGAGATTGTCAGGGAGGTCTCCCCTCCAAAATACACATTGCAAACAACAGGGATTTCGTATCTTGTCATTTTGCCAGTGTTTATAGTGGATGTTTTGGACGTGTTTTTTTTTTTTTTTTGCTAGTCCCCTCTCACACCCATCCTTTTAAGAGCATGTCAAAAGAATTGAGGATGAGGGCTCGGTGACCAGTAGAGAAGCCTTTCCCAGGCACACCATCTAGTGTTCAGTAGGAAGTTTTCTATGGCTTGAGAGAGAAAGTGAGGGAGGGACGCAAAGGGAAAGCAGGAACGTTGAGGGCGGGTGGAAGAGAGTAAGAAGGGACACAGAAGGAGGTTTTGAGTGAATGGTAACACACTCTTCGAAGTCACAACTAGCAAGGCGCCTGCAGCTGAGAAAAGTAATGTAGACATTACAAATTATTCTCATGTATGTTTATCCTCTCTTTTTTCTAGTTACTCTTTTTATATATATATATATATATACTTACCACATCGCCAATTTTCTCTCCTTTCTCTGTCTTGATTTGCTTGGGATGAGATCTTTGACCTTGCTCTGTAGCATGCTGATGATGACCCAAAGCCATCACGCTGTAAAGAACTGTGCTCATCAAAACTAGCTCTGTCTCACTAATCTACACAGTGTACAATAGCTTTCATAAACTATGGTCGTTTCTTGCTTTCCATGTATTATAGACTGGCTATAGACACACATCTGGCTTTGTAAGCAGCCCATTACGCATTGTCATTTGAGTATAATTAAGTTCCCGAAAATGTATGATTTTTTAAAGCATTGAAAAATGTATTTCTGTTGTCTTATCTTGTTTTTGAGACTGAAAATAATTATTAAAATGCTTATTTATTTATTTATTTGTTTATTCTAATGCTAATTTACTTACTTCATATTTGGGCATGAAGATGTGTCCATTTTTTTGTACCAGTGGTTGAATGCGAAGTAAAGCATATGCTTTTTTTTTCTTTTTTCTTTTTTTTTTAAGTTCAGAGGTTATGTAATGTATCTGATTTGATATGGCATAAGAATGTATTTCAACATTCATGTCATATGATGATCGTTTGTTTTTATAATTTTGTAATAAATGTTTGGCAATTATTAGTTCAAAAGCCGAAATTATAGCAAATATATCTTGAAAGAAACCGAGATATTTTTTAAATCTCAAAAAATATAAATGAATGAATATTTCTAGATTTTTTGTTGTTGTTGTTGTTACATTCAAAAAGTCCACATGATGTAACTTTTGAATATGCATTTTTAAGAATACTTAGGATCAACTTCTGTACATAGCAATTTACATTTTTTTCAGAATTAGATTTTTCCGATTGTAGGCCTTTATCAATTTTTTCCAAAGACTTGTGCTGTTCATCTTTTAGTAAGTCTCCTATAGTACATATTCACTGAGGGAGAAAGAAGTTTGTTCGTATTTTTTATTTTATGATGAGGTGAAGTGACTAAGAAATTTGCTAACCGAAAATCAAAGGTCTTCAACAGGTTGCAGTGAATATATATAAGATGTTTAATTTTTGAGCAGAATTATCATTACATATGACTGTAAATTAACAAGCGACTGTTAGTGTGCATTATTATTATTATTATTATTATCATCATCATAATTATATTATCATTAATAATAGTTTTTGCTGTGTTTTCATTGGTTAATTTTTTGGTTTTTATATTTTTTTTAAATAATTTCTTCCCAAGTAATCTTTTCACCTACCCCAACACTATATTCACTTTTTCCCTTTCAATGGCCTCACCTCAATATTAAAACTTTTTTTGTCAAAAAAGTTGACTTTTCCCCGTCTGGTCAATACATCGTTTGTGTGAGACACGGCTTTACTGTCATGGCAACTTTAACGTTATCTGATGTTCCAGCTCAGAGAGACACAGGGGAAGATAATCCCTGAATTAAACAGGATCTGCTTTAGAGCCAGCCGTGATGAGCAGGCTGGGCCCTCGCCCCTCTCCCCTGCTCTGACACTCCCATGCTGGGGAACAATGGGGAGCCATCCTGTCTCTCCGCAGGGCTGGGACACACTTCTTGCAGGGGTTTCATTTGCAAATGAATCTCCACGCTGATGAAAATGTTGAGAGCAAAGCCCCACAATGAGTTTGCCTCACAATTTGTAAATCAACTTGTATGTTAAACAGCATGATTTTTGAGGGACAAAAAGAGAGGAGGTGGGGTGAGAAAGAATGAGGAAACTGGAGAAAGGCCACAGCCCTAGAAGAAGGGAGGGAGGGAATAGAACAGTTTTTCTCACTTTCTTTTTCAAATGCTTATGGTTCATTTTCTAGAAAAAGTTTCAAAACCTTTTCCACTGTATAATTTAAATTAAAGTCATCATGAGTTCTGACACATGATATTATTACTGTGCACTTAAACCTTGTTTGAACAAGCAAAGAGTTTCTTGCTTAGTCAAACATTCAGTAATTGTTTTTATATTTGTGCTTGCATTGAAAATCCTGCATAAATAATCGCCTAAAATAGTTATACATTTTGTAATGATTTTTTTTATTTTTATATTCCAAATAATTTTAAAACAATGCGCTGAATTAAGATGATCATGAAATTACTTCATTCACGTTTAGCCTGGTATGAATGAGTTTGAGCTTCTGCAGAGTGCATGGCAATCTGAATGCCAAAGGCTTACTTGTTCCTGTCAGATCCTGATTGCAGGCTGACTGGATACAAATTAGTTTAGTGACAGGGATAACCTGTCCAAGATGCCTGCAGTTGGTTGAAAATGAGCGAAGTTGACAGCAAATTGAAAGTCTAATAAGTCCTTCAAATGGTTGATTTGTGCCTAGTGGACATGTAGACATTGAGGAGTATGAAATATTGGAAATCAATGACCCTCTATGAAATTTCATTAGGGCCCATTGTTCTCAGTTCATAGTATTTTTATGTTTTGATGGATTATCTGAAGAAAATGATTACCTAAGGTGGTTGAATTGATGGGACTTTGATACACATCTTCAAAGATCACTTTTAAGCAATATTGTAAAAGTGCTATTGATTTTGTCTCTTTTCTTATCCTATTTCATCATAGCTCTACATAGTGTGAAGGCCTTTTCTTTGTGTTATTTGGTATTTGTTTCTATTTTGATGGTTGTTTTTTGAACGTATGAGGGGGATAAGCATTAAACTGATTAACAGAAGATTAACAACAAAAGAATTTGAACAGATAAAGCTGCTTCTTCAGATACAAAACATCTCTAATCGCTAATCCCCCTGTTCCCCCCTCTTATTTTCCTCTGCAGGGGATACAGAGACCAACCCGGACGTCTCCCCCTGTAAAGACTCGGGTGCCCATGTCTGCAGCAGATGTTGTGCAGAGTTCTTTGAACTATCGGACCTTGAAAAACACCAGAAGAATTGCACTAAGAATCAATTAGTTCTAATTTTGAATGAAAATCCAGTGTCTCCTTCCGGAACTTTCTCCCCAGGATCCTCTCCTCATAATCCTGATGAGCAGATGAATGATACAACTAATAACACAGATCAAGCAGAGTTGACCGACCTTTTGGAGCAGAACATACTTGACAAAGAGGAGGCCATGGACACAGAGATGTCAGGAGTCTCTGCACCCCATAATGATGGAAGTGGATGTATGGCAGGCGGCAGCCCACTCAGTGGTATTGGAAGCAGCCATGGAGCTCTGGGCAGCTCTGGGTCCAGTAGGGGAAACTCTGTCATCTCTGCCTCACTACCTCAGCTGGGTAACTTGACTGAGTTGGGCAATTTTTCCATGATCAACAGCAACGTCATTATTGAAAACCTACAGAGCACCAAAGTGGCTGTGGCCCAGTTCTCTCAAGAGACCAGAGCAGCGGGAGGGCAAAGAGTGGCTGTCCCAGCCCTCATGGAGCAGCTCTTGGCATTACAGCAGCAGCAGATCCATCAGCTACAGCTCATTGAGCAGATTCGTCACCAGATTCTTCTGCTAGCGTCACAGTCACCTGAGCTCCAAGCACCACCTAGTTCTTCCCCTGTGACTTTAGGTTCAGGTACTAGCCCGCTAACCACTCTTAGTTCCCATTTGTCTCAACAGTTGGCAGCTGCTGCAGGGTTGGCACAGAGCATAGCTAGCCAGTCTGCAAGCATTAGCAGTTTGAAACAGATGGCTAATGTTGCGCAGCTACCTCAGAGCAATTCCAGTGTGGGAGAGTCATCTCAAAGCCTTGGCGCACCAGGGCCAGCTACAGTTAATGCCCAACCTTCAGACAAGAGGCCAGGCAATGCAGGAAGCTTGCATCCTCAGTTAGGAAACCCATCACTTGCAAAGTCATCCACACCAGCCTTTGCAATGGGAAGCCTTTTGAATCCTGTGGCTAATACCCTTCTACCTCAGCCCCCACCAGGCAACCCAATATTTTCCAGTGCACTGCCCAGTGTTGGTACTACAGTTGAGGATCTCAACTCACTGGCTGCTCTGGCTCAGCAAAGAAAAGGCAAGCCTCCTAATGTATCATCTTTTGAACCGAAGAGTAGCTCTGAGGATACGTTTTTCAAACATAAGTGCAGGTTTTGTGGCAAGGTGTTTGGTAGTGACAGTGCATTGCAGATTCACTTACGTTCTCATACAGGTGAGAGGCCGTACAAGTGCAACATATGTGGCAACCGCTTTTCCACCCGTGGTAACTTGAAGGTTCATTTTCAGCGTCATAAAGAGAAGTATCCACACATTCAAATGAACCCATATCCTGTCCCAGAGCATCTAGACAATATTCCAACGAGTACTGGCATTCCTTATGGTATGTCTATGCCTCCTGAGAAGCCAGTGACTAGTTGGCTCGATAGTAAACCTGTTCTGTCTACTCTGACATCTTCTGTTGGCATGTTACTTCCACCAACTATACCAAGCCTGCCTCCATTCATCAAGAAGGAAGAGAATAACTCATTGGCTATAAGTAGCCCTTCTCATTCTGCTAAAAGCGACTCAGGTCCTGCTGATACACCTATGAAGAACACAGATTGCGTGTTGGAAGAAGGTGAGTGCACAACCCTGCCTACCTCAAATGGAAAAGCTGAAGAAAACAATCAGTCCTCCATTTTAACAACAAACATGAGCTCTGCAGTGGAGGGTACCATTGAGTACACCACCTCCAACAGCCCTCCAATGGCCACTAACCCACTCATGCCCCTGATGTCAGAACAGTTCAAAGCTAAGTTTCCATTCGGGGGTCTCCTTGATCCTCTCCAAGGCTCAGAAACTTCTAAGCTTCAGCAACTTGTTGAGAATATTGACAGGAAGGTGACAGACCCCAATGAGTGTGTTATCTGCCACCGTGTTCTTAGTTGCCAGAGTGCACTGAAAATGCACTACCGCACACACACTGGGGAGAGGCCTTTCAAATGCAAAGTGTGTGGTCGTGCCTTCACCACCAAGGGCAACCTTAAGACTCATTACAGTGTCCATCGAGCTATGCCGCCACTGAGGGTCCAGCATTCTTGTCCTATTTGCCAGAAGAAATTCACGAATGCTGTGGTACTGCAGCAGCATATTCGCATGCACATGGGTGGCCAGATCCCCAACACCCCTCTTCCTGACAACTATCCAGAATCCATGGGGTCCGATGCTGGCTCATTTGACGAGAGAAACTTTGATGATCTTGACAACTTCTCTGATGAAAACATGGAAGGAATTGAGGATGGACCAGACAGCAGCATTCCAGACACACCAAAGTCAGCTGATGCATCTCAAGACAGTGTCTGTTCATCCCCTACTCCACAGGAGTTATTAGGTATGGAGAACCAGAAGTGTGCCAACCAGGGAGCAGGAGATGAAGTGCAGTGTGACCAAGGGAAATCATTGGAGAACGGATTAATGGAAGGAGACAGATTCACAAATGACTCCTCTTCACTTGGAGGTGACATCGAAAGCCAAAGTGCCGGAAGTCCAGCTGTCTCTGAATCTACCTCTTCCATGCAAGCTCTATCACCCTCTAATGGTACTATCCAACAGCAAAAATCTCCTAGTCTGGAGGATCGGCAGCAGAGGGCATTTTCATTGGAGCACATTAGTGCAGGTCTCATGCAGTCTCATTCTGCCAGTCCTGGAGCTCTGGATCTTACTTCAATTAACTCATCAAAAGATCCTCTTAGCATGCTTTTCCCCTTCCGTGAGCGAGGCACCCTGAAGAATACAGCATGTGACATCTGTGGCAAGACATTTGCCTGCCAGAGTGCCTTGGACATCCATTACCGTAGCCATACCAAAGAGAGACCGTTCATTTGCACAGTATGCAACCGGGGCTTTTCCACCAAGGGGAACTTGAAGCAACATATGCTGACCCATCAAATGCGAGATTTGCCCTCCCAGCTCTTCGAACCCAACACCAGTCTTGCCTCTAGCCCAACTCCATCCCTTCTGTCTGTTGGACCTTTGACCTCCATGATGAAGGCTGAGGTCAACGGCTTTCTGCATGGTCTTCAACCTGAAGTAAAAGACTTGCCCTCTGCACTAGTGACCTCATCTGCTTCCACCTCTCCGGTACTTTCGACTGCCCCACCACGGAGGACGCCTAAACAGCACTACTGTACTACTTGTGGGAAGACATTTTCCTCCTCCAGTGCCCTGCAAATCCATGAGAGAACCCATACGGGAGAGAAGCCCTTTGCTTGTACCATTTGTGGACGAGCATTTACCACCAAAGGAAATCTCAAGGTATTTATTGCTGTATATAAGATGAAAATTCTTTTCTATGATTTTATAGAATAGTCACCTTTATTTATATAGTGTTTTTTACAATGCAGATTTTGTCAAAGCAGCTTTACAGTGATAACTGGTATATAATTTTGGCTACACAGCAGCTCTTAAAGAAAATTGTGTCAATGCAGGCAGACCAAAACACTGTTGAATATCAAATGTCAAATACATTATTTGACAATTTTCCTGATGTTATTTCACTATTTACATTTTAAATATTTGTGATATATTTTTTACTAGTGGGTGCAGGACACTATAGTTTATTTATGTAAGTGAGGATATCAAAATAAAGTAAACTGTGAAATATTATACCCAAAAATTCTTCATAGAGTGGACTACTTGTAAAATTGATAAAAATGTGGAACCGAACATTATTCAGACACTTTGACTTGACCATGTTTTGCTTAAGTGTTATCTGACATAATTAAGATATTTATTTTTTCTGACACAGTTTAACTCTGAGAACTTGTCATATTTTATTACCATTTTTTTTAACTATAGTGAATAAACTGTATTAATGAATGAAATGTTCAAGGTGTTTGAATAAATTCTGGTTTGACTGTATCTTTGTGAAAAGCCAGCCACAATGGTTACTGACCATATAAACCAGTATTGATGGGGGAAAATAATTAGAAATGTGTTGTGAATTATAAAGGGGGAAAAGCACAAGTATAAATGGCATTGCACAAAAACAAAAGTGTGTGTGTGTGTTTGTGTGTGTGTGTGTGTGTGTGTGTGTATGTATATATATATATATATAATATGAAGTAAAGGGGATGCGGAAATGTTGAGTCATCCTATAAATATAAATATTGGTCTGAAACCTGAGCAGGTTTTAAGCACAGTTACCAGCAGCGACCACCCTTAGCAGTGGCATGCTCACTATTTTTCCAAAGTTTGTCTCATGATAAATGTGGATTTCTCTTTGATTGTAATAAAAAAAAAAAAAAAGCTTAGCACACAGATAAAAAGAATCCTGCAGGTTTTATATGGATATATGGCTGCACTAATGAAACCTTACTCACTATAGGCTAAATTTTCCAGAAGGAATGTAACTATCAAGCTAAAAAAAATTCCCTCTGACTAAAAAATTGTGAAATTGAAAATTAATATTCTGTAGTCTGATTTCACCGCATAAAATATAGATTTTGTTAATTTACTCTTCTCTGAAGAAAAAATCTAACTGATTATGAATTAGCAATTCATTAAACAAAATCAATTTGAAAAGAATTTCAGATAAATGGGGAATGGATAATTTTAGAGCTATGTATATTGAAAAAGTAGCATGGTTAAAATTGCACCTGGTGTTCAATGGTCACTAAGGGTTGCAACAATTAAACAAGGTACTTTTCCCCCTAAATGTATTGCATGCTTCAAGGGTGAACTGGGGGCAACTGTCAGATACAATACTGTCCAGCACAATGAGAGTGGACAGTGCAATTTTCTCAGAACACATGTCTACCACAGGACCTTTCTTTCATATGCAGACCACCATTCTCACTGAGTGAATGTTACAACGTTTTAACCTTGTTTTAATAATTAGACAAATGCTGCTTCCAGTGGGCCTATTTTAATACTAATTATTATAGTACTACTCCTCTTTTTCCATTGCATCATCTCACGTGTTATTCATTTTAATGTTTCCAAACCTTAAATGATGTGGCTCTCCTTATCCTTTGTTTTTATAATCTTTAATCCTTTTTCTTCTACTTCCTTTTCTCTCCCTCTCTCTAGGTGCATATGGGTACCCACATGTGGAACAGTGCTCCTGCACGGCGAGGTCGCAGGCTTTCAGTAGATGGTCCCATGGCTTTCCTGGGCACCAACCCTGTAAAGTTTCCTGAGCTCTTCCAAAAGGACCTAACCAGTAGAGCTGGAAACGGAGACCCAACCAGCTTCTGGAATCAGTATGCTGCTGCTTTCTCTAACGGCCTGGCCATGAAAACCAACGAGATCTCTGTGATCCAGAATGGAGGTCTGCCCCCTCCACTGTCAGGGAGTGTGGGCAATGGGGGCAGTTCTCCGATCGGAGGCTTGACGGGCAGCATGGAAAAGCTGCATAACTCTGAGCCCAATCCTGCTCTGGCTGGCCTAGAGAAAATGGCTAACACAGAGAATGGGACTCACTTCCGCTTCACACGCTTCATGGAGGACAAGGAGATTGTGACCAACTAGGTTGTTGTTTTTGTTGTGCTCATGAACAAACATACACTCTTTAACTGGCACACACAAGTGCTCCCGTATATGTGTCCATGAAAGAGAAAAGCAAGAAAAACTGAATCAGCTTTTGCTTGCCGTTAAGACTTTATGAAGAGGAGTTTGAAAAGAACTTGCTTTTTTTGTACAATGTACAACACGTTATAGTTTTTGGAGCTTATTTATTAGTGATTATAACCTTGCTCGAAAACCAAGTGGAAATATTAACAGTTACTTAGTTTTTATGTTATTTTCTGTTTATCAGCAGAGTGAATCTGTATGAGTGTTTTAAAGTGTGCTTTTGAAACTTAGCTTTTCTTGGTAGAACACTTCACCATGGCATTAAATTATTTTCTATCTGTAGTATGTGTTAACAAAACTTGATGTTCATGTAATGATTTAGAGCTTAAAAAGTGCATCGTAAGGCTGTAAATACTTTACACTTATCTGTGCTAGATGGTTTACAAGCTGTGTAGAAACTTTCCTCTGAGAAATATCAACATTTCATAAATCCAGGGACATAGATTAGTCCTTTTCTCTCAGTCTTAGAAGTTAAAAAGAAAGAAAAAAAAAGAGTTACAAAAGGGTTTCACCTCAGCTGTTTATTTAGACCTTAGTATTTTCATTTTGCTTTTTTGTTACATTCAGTTCTCACTCTTTGTGCTAATAGGATACAAAACTTAAACGGTTTTTAGATGACAACATGAAGAGGTCCACACACATATGAATGAGAGGGAGAAAAACAAAATGCCTTGTGTGATCTTTGAGGTTTAGATTTGCTGGGCTTTCAAACTGCTGCTAGGTACTAGCGTCTTTGTTTGACATCTACTGCACATCATGTGTTGACGCACCCTATACTTTTTTCTTTTTTTTTCTCGGATGTGGAGCAACAAATTCCTTTACAACAATTGTACATAGTCTTACTCGAAGACAAAGTCCATCTCGGCCAGGGGACAAATGATGATAGTGTTTTTATAAATATTATATAAATATATATATATGGACTGTTACATGCACTTTCTTGAAAAGCTGAAAGATCTTTTAGGGCCCAGTTTCTCTACAGTTTAATACCTACTAACAACTACGATACTGTAATTCTTTACTCTAATAATCAAATACATCAGTTTTCCAAAAGAAAGAGTGTCGGTCTTGATGATTTGTATTGTTTTTTTTGTTTTGTTTTTTACCGAATTTATGCAACCATCTTAATTATTTAAAATTAGCCTATATACGTTTTTTTTCTTCTTCTTCTTTTTTCCATTTAATATGTTGACTTTGCCCAGTCGATATCCTGTTTTTAGCTCTGGCAGAATTTCTTTTGCTGATGGACTATGGATTTCTTTCTTCCGACAGAGTGCATTAAACGTGTGAAATGTTAATCCAAAGTCGGTTACATATTTAACTTCAACGTGTCAGACCGCGTCCGTCAGGATGCAAATGCAATTACAGAGCGCTTCATTAAAACACATGCAGCTTCTCTGTAAGTCACATTTCTGAGTTCATCATTCTTGCGGTTGACAGGCTTCAGCATCTTTAATTAAACAATCGATCGTTTTAGAAGCCCCTTTCTTTCAGCGTTTGTTTAGATGGATTGGTTCACCGTTCCTGTCTCATAAGGGAAACTTTTCATAGAGCCTAACCCGTTTTCTTTGAGTTTATAGTTTTAGCTGAAAATATTTTTAAATTGTAACGATAGTTAGGATGCTGATTGTTTCATGTTTCCCAGAGATTTGGTTTTAGTCCGACTGTAAATGTCCTAGCTGACATATGATATAAATGATAAAAATATAAATGAGCCTATTATATTCATTTTGCGCTGTGTAAACGAATCATGGTTTTTGCATTCGCCTCTGGATTCCTTATCGTCGCCCTTTAACATTTTGTCCTCACCAACAAAAGCATAAAATATCCTGTTATCGGGGTATTTTATTGTTATAGTTTTAATATTGATTCTTGGTACTTATTCAACTAGCCTACTTTTAAAACATTTAGGCAATAAACCCTTTAAGGAAATGTCACTGATAAATAGTGGGCTTTAAAAAATAAAAATAATAACTATCAATCTATCATCGTTTAAAATAAAATATATGTCCTGCTTTTTCACCAGCTGCATTTAATTTAACACACCATTGCACTTCCTGAAACGCGGGATCTGTTAATTCGAGGCTTGCATCCTCTCGCCCCATGCCGCCTCCTCCCCGGATTTTATAGCTGGCTAAATTCCCCAATATTTACAAGATCGCGATGCTAAATGACCCTTGCAAACAGTCCGGGAGCGGCAGAGGGTCCCCGCCCCTCTCAATCTGTGCTCTCACCCTGCGACAGGCGCTTTGTTTGAACAGCCCAGCTTCCGGATTCTTCAGTGACAGTCCGCGCGCAATTTATTGACACCACTGAAACTAAACCCCTCTCAATTATGACATTTGTCATACGGTGTTTGAAATAAAAGTGATTTGATTTACACCCGTTACATTTTGCTCCTGGACGAACATATTTATTATTTGAGTCAATTTATTGACTACATTTCTTAAGGCCAATCATTTAATTAATATGTAAAAGTAATGTTGAGCACCCAGTAGTTTCTCAAATTTTTTTTTGCAATGACTGATATTGTTGAATATTATTAAACGTAATGTTTTATGTCCCTTACATCATGTTAACATTAAGGACGCCAATAAATATAGGCTTAATACTTGATTTATAGAAAGTAATTTCAGAGAATGTCCAATTTCAATTTAAACCACAATATGAGACACATAGCTTGGTTAAATTTCAATAAAAATCTTTTAAAAATAAAAATATAAAAAAATCCTATTTTCTTTATTATTATTATTAATAATAAGTGATGGCTGGATATGTGATGAATTTAATGAAGAAGGGGGGAAAAATTACTGTTTTATGACAACTGGATGTTCCAGCCCAGTTCTTCCAATGTTCCCTATTCATTTCATGTTCCAAATTCTTTTATTTTGTAATTTTTTTGTTTTATAATAATAATTCCATATTTTCCATTTACTCTCTTAAAAATAAACACAGAACATTTTAGAGGATTTTGAACTAAAATGTTATTCTTTAATATGTCTTTAAGAATCTTCAGTCATCTTATTTCTGAAGTTCTTATTTTGAGTTTGAAACATTACACAGCATATCTGTAATTTGTTGTATGATTACCTAATTTTTTATTTCTTTTTCCTCTTCTTCTTTTTATTATTATTATTATTATTATTATCTATTTCTTTTTCCTCTTCCTCTTCTTCTTTTTATTATTATTATTATTCTTTAATGCAGAGTAAACAGTCATTTAAACCAGTCAAAATGCATGGGTGTCTCATAATGTGATTTAAACTTAAATTGAAAATTCTCTGAAATTATTTTTTATGAAGCAGACAATTTTATACAAAGCAACTTAAGTATTTATTTCAAAAACACCTGAACAGCAGATTGAGAATGATCCAGAAGAGATCATATTTGTGTGTATAAAGGCCTTCTATACTTAAACTATATATGCAAAAGACAGAGAGAAAGAAAGAAACGGTCAATACCTAACTAGATCTTTTTCTTTTTTTTTCTTTTTTTTTATGTGACAATGATGGCACAAATGGGAGGGAATAAAATAATTAACAACAACAACAACAACAACAACAACACCCCTTACCCCCTGCCTTGCAGCATCCACAGAAATGGAAACAGCTATGTGACACATGTTTTGAAACCTGTTGTTGCTTGAGCAAATAGGGCAGTGCATTTTTTAAATCACTCAGAGATGAAGGAACTGAGTGATCCTCTCCACCTTTCAGTTTCTCATTGTTTTATTACTGTCGTTTTGAGAAGTGTTAAGTGTGCTCTAGTATTCATGCTCATGCTTCAGAGTATTAATCAGTTTCATTGACTTTTATGATACAGGACATGAAGTCAGTAAGCCGAATACATCTAGGCCACTTTATTTGAGGTTTTCATTCATTGTAATTTGTGACATTAGCGATATGCAGGTTAATGCAGTTTACCTAATTACATTTAATAAAAGGAGTTAGAATGTGCAAAAGAACAAGATTATAAGGAGCCTTTCCATACTTCAGATTGACTGGTGCTATGTGGAGTTATCTTCCTAGACTATCTTCATAGTGACAAAAAAGGCTAATATAATTTTTAATTCTATTCATTATTCTGTCTCTGCAGTCTGTACAGTTATGGAGATGTGGTGTGAGTAAGTGAATAATAAGGCAGGTGGCCGTTGTTTCAGTTCCTCAAAGGGGAAGGTTACGAGATCTGACAGGATTCAGTACTGTGTTTGAGCCTCAGGGAGTTCTCAACGGAGCGTGCGACCTCTTCACGTAACGGACCCACCTCTGCTCTATATTGTCTGTACTGGCTTTAGCCCCGGGGGCTGGCTGTGACTCCCTGCTGTGTTTTTGGTCAACGCAGGGGAGATCAAAGACACATTTGGGACAATTGAAGTGCTGCTCGACCGAACCACTGCTCAGCACCACACCTGCCCACCTGTCAATCATTCCCAGGTGACAGGCGTGTGTGGCATGTGGGAGCAAAGGATACAATTAGGGCACTTAGTGTTGTCTTTTCTGCTCCTTGGATCCACTGCTCATTTAGTTTTTCATCTGTTCGTTGTCTGTTATTAGTGTTGTCCTTTATCCTCACTTTCATCCTGAATAGTCCGGTATTTTCTGCCTTTTTCTTAACTCGCTCCCACCCTCTGTTCTCATGGTTCATGATTTCCTGAGGAAAGAGTCTCTGTCTCTGAGACGTGTACACAGCTGGCTGAAAGAGAACCTCTAGATTGAAAGAGCAAACATGGAGGAAGATTTCTCAGCCTGTCTTTGTGTGTGTGTGTATGTTTTCATGGCAGAGTAATCAAAGCCAGCATGTGGCATCTTTACACTGCAAGAAGAGCGCAGAAGCTGCAGCTCAAGCAGCATGTGTACAACGAAAAGATGAGTTTACACATACTGCATAAAGGTAGTATAAATGAGTTTACAATTGTGTAAATAATTTTATGAAATTCATTTTTTGTTAATATATTTTAAATATGAAATATTTCAATTATAAATTGCTGTCATGACAGCAAAAAAAGTTTAAGGCTGCTCTGATGCTGCGATTCTTTTACACAGAGCCACGTGTAATACTAAGGGCTGCGAGGTTGTATATTTTATAATATATTATTTTTAGTTAGGGTTGTGCACCATTCAGAATTCAATTGATAAAAAATGAGGTAGCAAACAGCAGAATTGAGGTAAAGAAGTAGAATTAAAATAAACTGTTGACAAGAAAAGCAAAAATGTTTGAAATGCCACTTATAAAAATTGTATTTCGCGTATATATTTAAGTAATATTTTATATATTCCATAAATGAACTTTTGTGGACCACAGTATTTTTAATGACAATTCAGTGCATTCTTCTCCTTGTCATTCCAATTAAAAAATCATCTCATATTCATAATTTGACATTGAACTCTGAACTCTTTCAATTTTGCACAACCCCGATTTTAGTACGCCTTTACGCAGTATTGCATCTTAAATCAGAATTTGGAGCAGGTGCGAAGTCACTTATTTGAAACAGTTTAGTAAAAAGCAAAACTTTCTTTCTGTTTCTCCCTCTTTCTCCTTACTCTTTCTGTCTCATTCTCTCTCTCTCTCTCTCTCTCTCTCTAGGCCATGTCTGTCTCTATCTTTCTCTGTCTCTCACTAAATCCTGAATCAGGGCTCTGTCTTCTGCTCGGTCTGGCCGCAGGTTCGCTCTGAGGTGGGACGGGGTCTGGCCGCAGTCCAAGTGTGCGAGTCATTTATCTGTCCACTCCTTCAGCTTTTCTCCTGGCACAGAGCGACACACACACAGAGATATTGTATTACAGCTGCCATTGTCCCTAGACAGACAGGTGGGACTCTCACTGTGGGGTCCTAAAAGCCAGGCAGCAGTGGGCAGACATTGGGTGCGTACTTTATTAGTGCACTCATGCCTGCAGAAGCCTCCTAACAGTACGAGGGGAGGGCGTACAGTAAGGTCTTGTCCCTCTCACAGAGCGATGGCTGTCTCAGGCTTGGGTTTATCATCACTGCTGAAATTGCTAGAAGTTCTTTTGTTGGGGTTTTATTGCAGGAGGGGTATTTAGCCTCTTTCTGATGCTAATGCCTTAAATTTTAGGGACTCTGAGCTCATTCTCCGAGTCTCAAGGCCACAAGGGTGGCGACACTGTCCGTTATGAAAACAGTTCCCTCTATCTCTCCCTCCTTTCTTTTTTCCCTTGTGAATAAAAGAAGAGAAGGGCTGCATTTAGGCCATCTGTGCTTCCAGTGCTTGAGTGTAATTTAATGTGTAGGTCCATTTTAAGATGAAGCCCATGTACTCTTGTGTGGTTTGTCTGTAGAATGGAGCCCAGATCGGTTTCCTCTTCCTTTAAGAGCAGTGGGAGATTAAGTAGGTTGATTGTGTTCCTTTCACCATCAGAATGAGGGCCGGTAACCTTAGCCTGCACTGTCTGCCATGGGGCTCAAAGACAGGTAGATGCTCACTCCTCCGTTAATGTCATCCCGTAGATTACGTTTCCTCATCGTCAAAGTGTCTTAAGATGCACTGTAAGGACATGCATTTCTCCCCTATCCTCCCAATTACAGTACAATGCCAAGGGATTAACTGTTAGCTGTTAACTAACGGGTATGTTAGTTAAACACGTAGAAATGTATGAATTGTAATCTGCCTCACTGTGGTATGCAGTCATTTAAATAATTCACATATCTAAACACATGAAATATTCTTCTTTACCATGTTTTATCATTTTATATATATATATATATATATACACAATAATAATAAATAAAAATGTACTAAAGGATTATAAGTATAATACCTTATACTGTTATACTAAATATAAGTAATGATAAGATAATTCTATGATTAATTGTTACTATTTATTTAGACAAGAACCAGTTACACTAAAAAATTATATCAATGAGTCACAGCAACATATGTTTTTACTTTACATTAACTCATAAAAAGAAGTTAAGCAGTTTAAAAAAAATTATACGAGATTCAGTTTTAAGTCAGTTTAACATAATTTATGTTAAAATTACATACAAAATGACTTAAACATTTAAGGCAGCAACTAAACTTAAGGGTTTTTTTTACATACAGTGCAGAATCTATTACATGGATGGAAACTTCTTAAACCTTCTATTAATATTACAAAATAAATCATTGTTCATCATGAGAAACTCAAGAATTACTGTAAATTCAGAAACAGCACTTTACACTGTCTCTTTATCTCTCTTTTTCTCTCTCTGCAAGGTTTTGTACTTGGATGCACAGCTCATTTTGTTTAAAACCTGCGTGTGATTTTCCTCATTTGTAAATTACTTTGGATAAAAGCATCTGATTAATGAATACATGTAAATGTAAACTTTTATGTTTTATTCAGCATTTCACTAATCTGTCTTTTCATTTTTTTTTATCTTCACACCAGCCCTGCATGTTTGCATTATTTCCTTTTGTCTATCACACTTCTTTCCTGTCTGTTTTTCCCCTTTAATCCATCTCTTTCTCTTTCTTTCTCTCTGGTGTGGTCTCAGGAGTAACGGCTGAGTTTTAACATTAACCTGTTGCGATGAGGGCCGTGAGGCAACGCAATAAACCTTGTCAGCATGAATATGTATGTGTGTACTCTAAATGGATACTGAGCTCTCTCTGTCACCTCTGAATGGTGGGAATAGAGATACAGGCCCTGATAGGTCTTTTTAGGACTCTTTCACAGGAGCCATTAAGTTTCCAGTGTTGCATTATGGGCTTGGAAAAAACCTGTAGATATTCATACTGATATCAGTGGTTCTTTCCAGTATGCCACAATTGACCCGTGTTAGGATTTAAAACACCTGAAGCTTTGTGTGTTACTGATCGAGATGCAGTGGTCCTCAAGGCGACTGACCCAGATATGTTTTTGGGAAGAGCTTGATCCAAGTCTTGCTAAAGTGAGTCTTTGAATAGAAATGAATGCATCAAAAAGACGTTAGAGTGCTCTCGGACCAGACGTGACCATGACATCTGGCATGAATAACAAATATTCCATCTTACAAGTTAATTTTTAATTGATTGGCTGGTGGGAAAGCCTGGTTTTAACAGTCAAAATTACCTCTGCAGAGATTTTTACTGTTTAGGATATGGTGTTTAGCAAGTCATTGGTAAAAAGAAGAAAATAATTAGCTGTATGTGACCAAAAGTAAATTATGCCTTTATAGTCTAAAATATCTCAACAATCAATCATGACTATCATGACAGGAAATATTAACGAATAACCAGAATTAAAGGGATGGTTTACTTATGCTTGTTCCTAGAGTACTTGTAATTTCTGCATTTGCAGCACAAAACATTTACTTACCAATAGAAACAGAGTCCACCCTGTAGTTTAAAACCTCTAAGAGTCCTTTGGCTTTTTTATTAGATAATCGATCCATCCATATTAAAACAACAGAGTAAACTTAGTGTTTCTCATATACTTCATTATTGCAGCCATTTGAACGGGCAGCATATTATAGCAAACTGCATGTCACAGACCATCAATACGGCTCTAATCAGGGTTAGTTATGGCTGTACTATAATGGCCAAGCCTCCTGTGGTCAGTGGTCCACTGTATGATTGCTTTGTGTATGTGTGTGCGTGGTGGAAACTGGTGGAAAGAGAATAGGATGCTCAGCATTTGCACTAACAATTTGATTATGTTGTTGAATTACTGTTATATAGATCTGCTGAGGTATTCATTTCACGGTATGAGGAGAGAGAGAGACAGTCTGCGGTATGTGAATACTGTATGTGTTTTTGTTGCGGTATCTCCGATTGTTTTTTTTTTTTTTAACACTGTTTATTTAGTTTCTGTGTGGGTGTTGTTTGTGTTCCTCTGAGAGATTTGCGGTGAAATACAACCCTTGAGCTGTCACTATTGTGAAAACATTTCTGATAACCTGGTAACGATAATGCTATTTTGTCTGAGAACATTGTGCTGTGGGCAGCAAGACTTATGCAGCCAGTGCGACTGCGACTCAAGCAATGATAAAACATTTAATTTCATTTTGAAGGCTTTACAGAATAGTCTATGTGATATTCAGTTGCTGACATCGGCCTGGAAACGATGCCTGTGATTCTCAACAGTTGGTTTGTGACTCATTCAGTATTGCAAGTCTTTACAGTGCTATATTTCGGACCAGTCGCTTCCATTCAGCAGTAGTGCGGACACAGGACAGGTGTCATCTTCCCTGGCCATGGAGGCAGGTACCAGGTAAGATTATCCTCTCTCCTCACCACATAACTCAAATCAGTCAGCGCTATCACCCAGCTCCACAAGGAGCCATGTCATGAAACTCAACACACGAACATGTGACACTTACACCCGTAAAACATCTCCGATATTTAATATTCAATGGTCGGTGTTATTTACATCTCACTCAGTGACAGACAATCAGCCTCAAACCGGAGAAACTGCAATTCACAATAATCACTTTTACATATCTGTGGAATTTCTCATGTTAATCTGATGGGGTCTTTCAAATAGAAGTGTCTTGAGATACTTCAAAGCGTTTTGTCTTTTTGTTTTAGATTATATATTAATGTAACTCTATCCTGACTTCTACATTTCTGTAACATAACCCCTAAGTGATGTCAGATGGCAGTGATTAAATATGGATGGAGATTTGGTACATTTTCCTAAAGGGAGATGGAGAGAGAGAGGAAGAAAGAGTATACTGGAGGGAGTTGGAGAGTAACCGTTTTGTTTTTTGTTTTTTTTCCCCAACCACCACCCCACTCGGTCAGATTGAGGAATCTCAGAGGTCCTGTCAGTGTCACCTGCATTCAGAACTAATGGACTTAAAATCAGCTCTCCTCCCAAGCTTTAATGAGTGTTAAATTAATGAAAGAATTCCATCCCCTCCTCCACCCCCTCTCTCTTTTTCTCTAATTCTCTCTCTTTCTGCTTGGTTTTTGCATGAAAACATTTTCAGTTTGCGTTCTGAGACGGATCAGTCCCTTGTTGGCAGTAATTGGGTGCTGGTCTGGGTTAATGCGCTCACCACCATTAATGAAAACGTTGAGCTGTAAGTGGGACTGTATGAAACGGAGAACGTTCTCAATAGCCTCCAAACAGTCACCAGGGTCCATTCTGCAGCAGGCCAGGCCCAGCTTTTATTGGAGTGAAGTGAAGCATGAATTCTGTGAGGGAAAGATGGAGCCAGTTATATTCAAAGCTGTAAGCCAGACGGTTGAATGAAATAACCCTTTTTTTTCTTCTTTTTTTTTTAGATAAAGACAATCTCTTGGGTAAGTCAGGTGAATAAAAGCCCACACAGAGAGTAAAAATGCAATGAAAGACACACACACACACACAGAGAGAGAGAGAGAGACATTTGTGAAATACAGTGCTAGATGTTTATTTCTGTTTATTTCTCAGGATCCATTTTTGATAACATTCCTTGTTTAAAAATTGCAATGGCAATGAAAAAAATGCAAATTCTAAATGTTCCGAAAGCTCATTCACTGACATGCAATCCAATGTCATAGTTTTAAAAGAAAATCTCTAAATATATTCAGGACATTCAATGAGGGTTGCTTAATTTACTTTCTTTCCCTCCCTTTCTGTACCTGCTTTTGTTGTGATTAATCCAGAAGGAAGATGACGTATTTGTGGAGTCTCAGAATTTCCTAAACTACCGTATACATACTACAGTAGTAGTTTTCATGCCATCAAATGTGAAAGCACGGCTAAAGGACAGTTAAAAAACTAAACAAAAATATTGTAAACTATATAATATATGATGGGATCTATATGCTTTCATAAGTGTGTGTGGTTCAGGTATCTCTACATTATGGGAACAAAATATCCTGACAAAAATGGCTATATCCGAAATCCCTATCCTTTTGGGGACATGTTTTGGTGGGGAAAACAGCTTCATAAATCATACTAAGTTTATTTATTTATTAATTGAAAATGTAAAAATGCAGAAAATGTTCTGTGACGGGTTTAGGGGTAGGTTTATGGTTAGGGGATAGAATATATAGTTTGTACAGTATAGAAATCATATCTATGGAATGTCCCCATAAAACATGGAAACCCAATGTGTGTGTGTGTGTGTGTGTGTGTGTGTGTGTGTGTGTGACATATCAGGACACAAATTTGTGTTATGACATGGGTATGACATAGGTATTACAAGGAAAGGGTGACTTATGAGGACATACCCCATATCCCCATTTTTCAAAAGGCTTATAAATCACACAGTATGAGTTTTTTTGAGAAAGTAACAATGTGTACAGTTTTCTGTGATGGTTAGGTTTAGGGGTAGGGGTAGTGTAGGGGGATAGAAAATACGGTTTGTACAGTATAAAAACCATTACGCCTATGGAATGTCCCCACAATTCACAAAAACGAACGTGTGTGTCTGTGTGTGTGTGTGTGTGTGTTCAGACCGCACCACCAACAGACATTCAGTGGGGTCACCATCTTGGCATTGGTAACCATCGGCAACAGACCTCTTTAATAGGAGTTAATCATGTACCCTGAGGTGACATGAGAAAAGCGGTTCTGTGTGTTAAACTGTTCCATTGAGCTGGAATTGGTTGATGAGGGTTGTTACAGGATTTCCTGTCAACATTGTAGCTGCGTTCACACAAACATTATATGAGAAAAACATGGTGTGTGAAATGGTGGATCAGTAACAATAGTAAGTTAGAATGTCTATTGTACTTCAAAAAAAGATACAAGTAAGATTTCATTTATTAACATTATACTACATTAGTTAACAAACTATCAATGAAAAAATACTTATAAAGCATTTATTAATCTTAGTTAATGTTAATTTCAACATTTTATAAAACATTATTAAAATCAAAAGCTGTATCTGTTAATATTATTTAATGGACCTGAGATAACATGAACAGTTGTACTTTTATTAATTTTTGTTCACTATTGTTACCAAGATTTTATAAAGTCTTTTCCCCTTAATTTCTTTCTCACTCTCTGTTCCTTTCTTTCTATTAACAGATTTTCTTTTGGCCTTGGCTTATATCAAGACACATACTAAGTGTTAAGTCAACTGTTTTTTAATAATTAACTGTAATCAGACTGTGAATGTAGCATTTAATAATCACTTAAATGTGCTGTTTGGGAGAAAAAAAGTTGCTACACAATCATAATAAGTACAACTACAAAGTAGCTAAAAGAAGTGTGAGACCAGGAGAGAGAGGGAAGAGATGAGATCTAATGAAGGGCTGGAGATGAACAGATTGCCTGGCAAGGAAGGGCAGTCTCACAGTGCGGATGTGACTGCCGTATCGACATATGCACAGAATCTGAAATCTGAATTTTAAATTCTGGAGAGCTGCTCACACTCTTTAGTGTCAAAGAAAAGCCATCCTGTACAGCTGTCACATGACACCTCAGACCTCACACACACTCACACCATTAGCACACATTCATACACAGCACATACCTAGCTTGTGCATCCACACACACACACACACACACACACACACATGGCTGTGAAGGAACTAGTAAACACCAGTCTTGCCAAATCGCAACATCTTAGACACACATGCTGCCCAAAATTCGAGAATGAACAAGAAAAAAGAAAATCTAAACTAAAACAAAACAAATTACTCATAGGCAGCTAATTGTTTTAGAAATGTATCACCTTCTGCTATTTACCGATTTTTTTTTTCTGAATTCAGTATTAGCATAGCGCAGAAAACAACTTTTTGATTGCTAATTTTCTGTAGCCACTTTTTGACCATTTCCTCAAAGTACCAAGAAGAATTGCTTGCTTTGCTTTACAGACTGCCACACTCTTACTGTTCAAGAGAGTAATATAATATAATATAATATTTACAGCAACAACAATATTAATGAAACTTATAATTATTATTATTTAATGCTGACATTATTATTTCATACGTAGACATTATAAACATGCAGTCATGCTGCTGTACTGCAACAGTTTACTGATATTTGTTACAGCATATATGTGTGTGTATAAATAAATAAATATATATATATATATATAAACTAATTAAATTACCAAACTTTTGCTCATCTAAGCAACACACAGACTTACAACAGGAAAGTTAACAGGTCAAACAATGAAAACTATATAACAAAACTGTTTGGGGTTTGAGTTTAGAGGACCCGAACTGTTGTATAATAAAATTATAATATTTGCCAATTATTTACATACAGAAATTCTGATGTTTAATATAGGCATGGTGAACCATGTTAATGTATAATGAGTGACGCATTGGGTGACTGCACAGAGAATAGAGGAAACAAACTTTGTGTGTGTGTGTGTGTGTGTGTGTGAGAGAGAGAGAGAGAGAGAGAGAGAGAGTGATAAGAATCTTTAACAAGTCTATTGAGGGTGGCTACACACTTACCCCACATCCAGTCCCCTACTGAATCAGATCTGTCTCTGTTGTCAGAGCACATTAGATACAGGCCAACACACACACACACACACACACGATCGGATGAACAAACTATGCACTCATACCACAATGATGCTCACATCTCCTGCTCACACACACTGCCATTAGCATTAGAAAATGGGCTATCAGCTGGAATAAGCGAGATGGAAAAGAGACAGAATCTGTGTGTGTGTGTGTGTGTGTGTGTATTACACTGGTATTACGAAACATGAAATATGAGGACAATTCATGAGTCGTAATTTACATTTTGTTTTATTAAAAATGTAAAAATGCAGAATGTTTTCTGTGATGGGTAGGTTTAGGGGGATAGAATGTTCAGTTTGTACAGTATAAAAACCATTACGCCTATGGAATGTCCTCACTTTGATAGCAAAACAAACCTGTGCGCGCGTGTTTGTGTAGGACAGAAAGAGAGAGAAGTGGTTAGCGTAGTTTACCATAAAACACAAATACTTTAGTATCAATAAATAGGTTTCAAAATATCGCAAAATCCTGTTCAAAAAACACAAGAAGCACAAAAATCTCACAGTTGTTCAAGAGTGTGCTAGCATCAATTATCAACCGATTGTAGTGTCATAATAATTATTTAAAATCATTTGACGATGTCTCCGCTGGAAGAACGAGTGCTCTCAGTACCGCTTCGGAAAAGCCCAGGGCCTGTATCCCCACAGAGAAGAACATTTCTCTGTGCCTTTCTGTGACTTTGGAACATAATTGAGTTTAAACACTCAATACAACATTAATTAGTTTAGCCGTCTGCTGGTGATACCATAGATAAGAGACTATGTAATTCATATTGATTGGAATATGCACATTGAATACAACCTCTTAAGACAAGCCTCCATTATTAAGCTAGCACAAAGAGCAGGTCATCATTTGTACAAAGAGAGATCGCTTTAGATTTTATCTTTCTCATAAAAAGATTTGATTGGGTTTTCTCTAAAGAACCATCACTCCCCATGTTATTCTACTTTGATTATATTACCTCTTAATTAGTTTGCATATTGAGTTGAACAGAGTTTATTGATTTCACCAGCTTTCATTTGCATTGCAAAATTCTTCTAATCCAATATAATCTTATCCATAGCCACAGAGAGAATAATGACTTTCTTTCTGCCAGTTTTCTTTTATCCCCCACCTTTACACTTTTTTTTTTTTACTTTTACACATTATCTGAATGTTGTGTTTTTACATTATGTAGCTTGTTAGTTATTTGACTTTATTTAGTAAGATGCAGAAACCTTTCTATCCTAACCATTACTGTTTCACAAATTTCTGTAAATTGGAAATCTCACCTTCTGTATTTGGCAGTTTTGTGATAACATAATTTTGTATTTCATAACATTCTCACCTCGTGTGTTTGTGTGTGTGTATATACAGTCAAACCAAAATGTATTCAGACACCTTGAACATTTCATTCATTATTCCCAGTTTATTTACTATATTAAAAACAATTGTGATTAAAATAGGACAAGATCTCAGAGTTAAAATGTGTCAGAAAAAAATCATCTTAATTATGTCAGATAACACTTAAGCAAAACATGGTCAGGTCAAAGTGCCTGAATAATTTTTGGTTCCAAATTTTTATCAATTTTACTGGTAGTCCACTGTATGATGAATTTTTGGGTAGTTTTTTGTTGTTGTTTTTTTCTATCCTCACTTACATAAATGAACTATAGTGTCCTGCACCCCACTAGTAAAATATATCAAAAATGTCTGGAAAATATTTGGTTTGACTGTATATATGCATGTTTCAATATTGCGATTTATGTGAAGGATAGGCTTGCACGTATTTTCGTATGTGGTTGTGTGTGTGTGTGTGTGTGTGTGTGTGTGATGTCCGTGGAGAGGTTGATGAGGAGGTGTCAGGTCTGTAGCTGTTGATCTCACACACATTGCAGTGGCATGTTGAAATGTTAAACTATTCAGACTAATGAAACACAGGCCTGAGCTAATGACCTTCCTCAGGGAGTAGACCTGTCCTTCTGGCTCTCTCTCTTTCTGTTTGTATCTGCATGTTTTAGTATTGTCACCATATATAGATACACTTGTTTTGAAGTCATATAGCTGGCTGGCAGAGGTGTTTTTCAGTGGACAGTGGTGATCTCATTCTATGTGTGTGTTTCATCTTTGGTTTCCATGCTGTTTGTGAGAGTATCCAACCCCTGGTGCTCTGTGTGTGTTTGTGTCTTTGCTTTAGTCAGTGACTCATTCACCCCAGGTTGGATCAAAGGGCTTTTAAATGGGCCACACTGACTATGAGGCATAGTGAGTTACCCGGGGTTTAAAGCGCTATCAGCACCCCGACTATCTACACACATACAGTATGCACAGTGATCTACAGCAGTTGAGCACTATGAATAACAGCATTGTTCTCCAAAGAGAGCTAAAATAAATCTGGGGTAAGCTGATTTTATTAAGTCTTATATTANTGATTTTATTAAGTTTTATATTAAATTAATAAAATATAATAATTACATTAATTTAATATAATAAAATATTTATAAAATATAACTTAATATATGATAGTAGATAATATATTTTGGAACATGTTAAATCTGACACAACTAATCTCAAATTGTACTTTATAAGTAATCAAGCGTTTACTGTAATGGTTATATACCAGATGGATTCCAGGCAGTTTATACGTGAACAATAGGCATGGTCCAGATCATGTTTATGTGTCTGGCAAAAGAGCTATGTAAGTTAGTATGGTATTACAGGAGGAAATGGCTATGACTAACACTGAGGTTTCCAGATCAAATGCAAACAAAGAGTATTAGTTTTCAACATTTGTAACCGCCATGGCGTCTTCTGGTAAGACTGAATGTGTCACATATGTCGCTAAGAACAGCTGTTTTTAAACGTTTTGAGGCCACAGACCCCCAAATAAAAATCTGTGGCTGTCAATAGGATAAAATAATGATGATTAATCTCATGAAAAGTCTTTAGAAAAGTTATATTTATTTTATTTGTTTTTCTGTTAAGTTTTCTGTATACCACCAATGATATAAATCACATATAATTTATACAATTTAATTCCACATATATTACAAATTAAGATTTACCTTTTCAAATCGCAAATTCTAGCTGAGGCCTTTAGTTTGGTTTTGATCTGAAACCCAGTCCTTGTACAGCATATCTCTTTAAACTGTACGTAAAAACAGCTTCCCAGTTTAATAGGACCAGTCGTAATAACATGGCTAAATACTTCTCACACAGACCCTGCAGCCTGAGGGCGCCCACATCACACTGAACTCTGACCTTATCAGGTGAGAAGGCGTAAGTGACTTGTAAAGCATGTAAATGAAGACCTGTGC
>RJVU01042553.1:3021311-3056349 GCA_003731715.1 Anabarilius grahami
GCAGTCCTATTGCTTGATTGATGCCGCTCTTTGCTGTGAGGTGAAGACTCACAGGAACGTAGAACTACTTTACATGTCTGCTCTCAGCAAGATGATGAATCTACAAAAGCTTTTATTTTAAGAGTTTTGAAGAGTTTGAAGAATGAGCTGGTTCATTTCAAAACCAATTTTTCATATTTTTATTGCAGTTTCACCAAGAGTTCATAAACATTAGAATGAAGGCAGATGGACAAACCATATTAATTAATTATATAAAATATTAAATATAAGGGTTTTTTTAATGTTAGGTTATTATCATCTGCAAGAGCAAACATGAAGTATTTTCATGCAGTCGCCATCTCTCACTCGTCCTCTGCTCTCCATTCTCTTGCCGTCAGTTTTCAGCGTCCCAGCAGGCACTGAATGATTTATCGACAGGGTAAACTCTATATGAATCAGACCTAATCTTTAGTTATACAGTTTACAATGTTTGAGTAACTAAACGGCATGTGTGTACACACAGTTTTCATCCAACTATTGGGCTGAAATCCGTAGGGAGCTGGGGTAAGCCGCATTGAAGGAAATCTCTCAGTGTCTTAATGCCGAGCTGTAACAATGAATTTAGAATTACACCAGTGTGTATGCGCTCTTCACGGTAGCATACAGATGTAATAATAATGATAATAATAATAAAAAATAAGAATACGAATACTACAGACCAGGTTTTCCAAAATGGGTTTTTGAAGGTCTCTGTATATTCTAGCATTTTGCTTAAGAAGCATCAATTTTCCAAACAAATCAGTTAACATGTTACTCCCTTTTCCCAAAAACATAAAATGTAATACCCCTTCACCTGAATAACTCAGGTGTTAAAAGAACATTTGAAATGGATGAATGAATCACTGAATCAGTACAATACACACATATTCAAGAGGTTATCCCCACTACTTTAGCAGTATGCATGCATCTGTGAAGTGGCATTTTTCTGGCATGTTTAAGTGCAGCTATTGTAAAAATGGCTGGCTTCCTGTTGCTCTGCTGAGCAAGTGGTTGTTTTCAGGCCTAAGGAAGGGGAATAGTTGAAGTGCAGATGTTTTCACCCTAAACACACCCATGAGACACAAAGTGTGTGCACAGAGAAACATGAACAACATTTATCAACCAACAAACCATACAAAAAACCCTGGTTAAAGAGGGGGTTTAGCACAATTCTATATTGTATTATACGACATATGAAATATCCAGATTACTGAAGTTAAACAACAACAAAAAGAAAATATCACAAAAAGTGTTTAACCTTCTGTTCATTTGGCTCTTAATGCATCATGTTTCCTTCTGGAGCATCAGTGAATGTTTGCAGCTTTTGAATAGTTGTGTTTGAGTCCCTCAGTTGTCCTCAGTGTGAAAAGATGGATCTCAAAATCATACAGTCACTGCTGAAAAGGGTTCAAATATGCAAAAGATGCTGGAAAATACAAGAATGTGCAGGACCTGAGGATTTTTCTGAAGAACAGAATTCAGTTTAACTGCTCAGAACAAATAAGGGACTCATGAACAACCATCACAAAACAAACAAGCAGTTGTGGATCATCCAGGTAACCACACACAGTATTAAGAAACTTTTGAAATGTGTCATTTTTATAAATTCAGCTATTTTTTTGTCTTGTGGTCTTTATGTAAACATCTGTTATGTGAAATAGTTTATTCAGGACAGTACTAAATAAAAAACAAAAAATGTATGATCCAAAATGATTAACATTTTTGCATATTCTGCAAGGGGTATGTAAACTTTTGAGCTCATCTGTAGTTATTTATTTATTTTAAAGTGCCTGATAAAAGAATCAAAATATTCAGGTAGATGTGCACATCCCAAAAAAAAACCCAAACTGGGCTCAGGTGCAGGACAACAAAAAAACGAATGAAAAAAGAAATGTGAAGTCCGCACACTGAAAATAACTGCTCCAATAAATAATTGATTAAATAATGCAACATTTCGACCAACAGGTCTTCATCAAGCACAAAGTGCCTGATAAACAATGTGTTTTCTAATGTTTTTTCTCATTTACTTTGTGTAACGACATCAATGAACACAACAATAGATTAAATCATACAACTCTTTAACAGTTCAGGAGAATGTATCAAGTTTGCATTTCTGTGTATTCTTCCTGTGCTAGTTTCAGCAGAACATGCTGTATCTGCATTTCCACTGGCCTAGGGCCAGCAGTTTCATTGACATTGAACATCGAGGAGTTTTGCAAACAGCAACATCAGTGATTTTTTTTTTTGCAATATTGCTGTAACTCAGAAACATACAACTTGTGAAGAGGAGACAATATTTTAAAACAGTAAACTATTTGATCTAGGCTTGCCTTTTTTAATGTTATTAAATTTGTCAGTTATTTTATGAGGACTGTATTGCTTGTACACTTTACAGTGAGTTCATTGAGCATTAAATTATTCCCGATGTTACATTTATTAAGTGTTACATTTATAGCTGAAGTAGAATTACAGTGTACTTGTTACAACCCCTATTATTCAACCAGCCCAAATTGAGGAGATAAATTAGAAACATGATCAGTCATTTTGCTTTGGGAGATTCTTAAATATGAACATGCAGTTGTAATCTCCATAACTTTCCTAAGAAAGTATACAGAATATTCCCTCCTCCTGGTTACAATTATTTCCATCTTTTTAGAATGAGTTGTGCAACAATTAGCCCTTGGGTTTAATTTGTGTTGTGTTTGAGATGTCCTCTGATTACTGATGCCTTTTTAGACCTTTTAATATGATGTAATTGCTTCCATAGAGAGTTTGGGGGCAGAAGTGAGAGAAGCAGAGGGTTTTTATCAATAAAGTATGCCATGGCTTAAGAAGTGACCTTGTCTAATAACTAATATAGTCAGTCTCTGTTGGTTTAAATTTTAAAATGACCCCAATGGACACTGAAACAGCAGTTAAAAGGCTTAAAATAAATTCTAAAATAAAATAAAATGAACTTCATTTAATGTGCACATGTATGGAATAAATTTGGCACAGAGGAAGTGCTCATGACCTCACTCCTTTGGTATGCTGCATCGGTCTTTGTGTATTTTTTTTTTCTTCACATCCCACCGTTACCTCTCCTCATAGTTACCCCCCTGCTTTCATCTCGCCGCTGACCCTCCTTGGTCAGTTCTCTTTTGTCCTCGCCCTCCCCTCCATTTTGTCAAGTGGTCATCAAGGGGTCAGTTGGGGTGATGTGAGGCTGTAAAATGGCCCAAACCATGCTGACCATAGAAAGAGAAGAGTTTAATCTCAGTGGTGCTGACCTCTGACTGCTGAGTCTGAGTTAATGTCAGTGCTGAGCCTCCAGCCCCGAGCTGCCAATACCACCATGATTATGACCAATCTGCCCCTCCTAATGCAATTATCTGATCAATCTCCCATTTTACTGAATAAATAACGAGGGAGAGATGGACAGAGGGATGAGAAATGAGGGCAAAAGAGAGAGAGAGAGCGCGCTCTGCAGCAGCACGATTCTGAAGAACATTTTAAGAATTTTAAATATAGTGTAGGACACATATTCGACTACTGATGTAGTCAGTAATAATGCTAATATAAAAGCTGTTAACGCTAATGAAAAAACAGCTCTGTAAAGGCGACTTTAGTGGCTTCTCAGAAATGTGACACAGTGTCCCAAACACCCACATGTACTGATTACCAGGACTTGATGGAAACCTCTTCCATTCGCTTTTGAAGCCTTCTGGATATTTTCATTCTGCCCAGTCTTTGGTTAGTTTGGACCTTGAAAAGAAAAGGCAAATTAGCAGATAAAGATAAAGAGATATGAGATATTGCTTTTCAAAGAGAAGAGAGAAAGAAAAAGAGACATTTCCAACAGAGGATGGTGTAATTCAGATGTTAGCTTTTGATGCTAATCGTTGAGGGCTAGGGTTCAGTCTCTCACACTGGGCTTCACCTTACTTAGCTGAACCCTATAAATCTCTCTCACATGTAAGTTACACTCACAAGAGAACATGACGAACACAGCTGAGGGAGAGCGAGAACAGCGTTTTTAAAATGACGTAACCAGACTGCGTTCTTCAGTGAGAATCCGAGAGCGTGTGATGACTGAGCCTTACATGATATTCAGCCGAGCTCAACCGACAAGGAAGTGACACGACAGTCCCTCGTCATTTATTTACCTGTGGCTTTTTGTAGCTTGCTTCACTGTGTGCACCTGACACCCGACTCCCCTCTACTTTTCTTTCTGTTCTCCTCGGTTCCTCCAGGCTTAGCTTACCTCTTTCTCTCATCATCTAACTTTAATCAAGTAAATGGATGCATTTAAATGCTACTAATTTCAGCTCGGGTAATTGCAATCCATTAATTAAATTTGATCAAAAAAGGCGTTGTAAGTGATTGGAAATGTCCAAAGTCACAGGGTGATTAAATCTTTTCCGTTCTTCAGAGGGAAGATATTGTCCTCTAGTTTTACAAACCTTCTGTACAGGCAGAAACACAGGCATTGTTTGGGCTATCATCCATAGAGGCGGTAAGCTAAAACGGCTGGGGTTTTTTTTCTCAGGAGGGTCTATAAATGGTAGTTGAGTGTGGTAGGTGGCCAGCTGTGGACAGTAACAGTGCACTCTGAGTACGATAACATCTGGAGATCAGGTTAGTATAGAAGGACTGTTAAAGAGAGAGTCAACACGAAGAGAGAGAGATGCCAGGATGAGGTAGTGCTTAAGAGCAGCAACAGGTGGCTGCTGGCAAGAGACGTTACATGACGTTGTGTGTGCTGAATGAATCACAAGTATGTGTATCTGTTGTCCTTCCATGGATTATGGGAAGCCCTGTTTTGGATGGCCAAACTTTATTCAACCATCCATTGATGTGGAGACCCCCTTTTTTATGCAATATTGCAGTATTTATTATAAATAATTTATCTCTGCCCAGCATTAGTTTAAAAAAAATCATGTGCCCTCATACCCTTTAATCAAAAAAGGTTTTTAAAAGGGTTTTGGGCATTTTCAGGCTGGGAGACCAGGTAAAATGTACACCAGCTAGAACACATGGAGTTACTGAGTTAGGAATATCTCTGCAGAACAAAAAACTTAAACTAGTCTAAGATGATTTGCATCTTAGACTAGTTTAAGTATTTTGTTCTGCGGAGATTTTCTTAACTCAGTAACTCAATGTGTGATTGGTTGTAGTCATCCTGAACTAAAGGGTCTTATCTTACTTGTCTGTAGTTTGGATGGACTGTTTGAGCTGGCGTGGAAACACAGGTCTTTCCATTGATAGTGTTGAAGTCTGGTTGCTCTTTGAGTCTCACTGTTTCCACTGTCTTTATCAGAGCAATGACAGAACACAGGACTGAAATTCAGACTTTCTCAGGACCTCACACACACACACACAAGACTGCATACAAAGACACATATGCAGACACTGACGTGAAGTGAACACACACACAGACTCATAGATAACAGGCTCGTAAATTGCTGCTGTTCTGAAAGATTGCGGAGCTCAAACCCTTATACTACTGAAGTTTGTGTGTGTGTGTGTGTGTGTGTGTGTTTGTGATTTATGAGGACACAAATTTGCATAATGACTTGGGTATTACACTGGTATTACGATGTAAACATGAAATATGAGGACATTTCATGAGTCCTCCTATTTAAAATAGCTTTAAAACATACTAAACAATGTTTTATTAAAAATGTAAAAATGCAGAATGTTTTCTGTGATGGGCAGGTTTAGGGGTAGGGGTAGTGTAGGGGGATAGAATGTACAGTTTGCACAGTATAAAACCATTAAGCCTATGAAATGTCCTCACTATGATAGCAAAACAAACCTGTGTGTGTGTGTGAGAGTAAGCAATGTCTGTAAGCATCTGCCAATCCTTCTAAAACCATTTTCTGTTTATTGCTATGGGTGATTAAAACAGGTTTGGCAAGAGATGCGTGAGTCGACTGTGTATCAGTGAGATGGAAATAGTAGCACAGGACTTTGATATTTTAAATTGAGGGACAAACTTTGGAGGATAAATTTATTAAACGGATTGCAAGTAGGCCACAAATGCAAACGGAGAGGCTTGCCGGCATGACAAAATAACATTCCACTTGGAGGAACAACCGGTGGCTACAACCAAGCAGCAGGGATGAGAGGAGAATGTAAAATGAAAGCAGCTGTTTGCTGAGACTGAAACTTTGAGAGAAGAGGAGGGGGTGTTGAATTTTCATGAATGAAAAGAAAAAAAAAAGAAAAGCAGGAAGAAATAAAGGTGTATATATAAATGTATGTACACTACTGTTCAAAACTTTGGGGTTTGTAAGATTTTTTAAAATGTTTTTGAAAGAAGTCTCTTATGTTCACCAAGGCTGCATTTATTTGATCAAAAATACAGTAAAAACAGTAGTATTTTTATTTTTACAGTTTAAAATGACTTTATTTTAATGTATTTTAAAATGTAATTTATTCCTGTGATAGCAAAGCTAAATTTTCAGCAGCCATTAATACATTTGATAACACTTTGCAATATAAGTAAAACTCTGCCCTCTGTTCAATATTCCGTTTCACTTGGAAATACGTCAAAACACTGGAGAAAAGCCGTTTGCAACTTCCGGTTCACGCGGACTTTAAGATTATCTGTGCATTAGTTAAGCATGAATTAATGCATATTGGTGCACCTGTATAGTAAAGTGTTACCATACATTTTTTTATGATTCTTTGACGAATAGAAAGTGAAAAAACAACAGCATTTATGTGAAACAGAAATCTGTTGTAGCATTATAAATGTCATGAAAGTCATGAAATGATATATATATAAAATAAATTATATATATAATATAAGAAATTATATATATAATATAAGAAATTATATATATATATTGTATCTCACAGAAGTGAGTACACCCCTCACATTTTTGTAATTATTTTATTATATCTTTTCATGTGACAACACTGAAGAAATGACACTTTGCTACAAAGTAAAGTAGTGAGTGTACAGTTTGTATAACAGTGTAAATTTGCTGTCCCCTCAAAATAACTCAATACACAGCCATTAATGTCTAAACCACTGGCCACAAAAGTGAGTATAATAAAATATTTACAAAAACGTGAGGGGTGTATATTGTAAATATATATATATATATATATACACCTATATATACATATAGGAGTGATATTGTGTGTGTGTGTGTGTGTGTGTGTGTGTGTGTATATATATATACACATACATACTGTATATGCTGTATGTATATATATATATATAGGCCTATACACACACAGAGTGAGAAAAAAACAATTTCAGTACAAATATTTTAAACAAATGTTTTTTGAGCTTCATAAATTGTGACTCATCCTTATCCTTTTCATCTTTGATTCAAAAAATTCGCAAAATTCTAACCTTTTATTGAAGTAATACAATTGAAAGTGGGGGGAAACTCACATTATGAAATAAATGTTTTTCTCCAATACATGTTGGCCACAATCATTGGCACCCCTAGAAATTCTTATGAGTAAAATATCTCTGAAGTATATTCCCATTCATATTAACATTTAGCACACCAGGGTGATCATGAACATGAAATTGTCCTGCCATGACTTCCTGTTTCACAGGAGTGCAAATATGTGTAAACACAAAGGCCAAATTGCCTTAATCATTCATCACAATGAGAAAAACCAAAGAATGTAGTTCTGATGTGCAGCAAAAGATTGTTGAGCTTCACAAAATAGAAAGTGGCTGTAAGAAAATAGCTAAAGCATTGAAAATCCCCATTTCCACCATCAGGGCAATAATTAAGAAGTTCCAATCAACTAAAGATGCTACAAATCTGCTTGGAAGAGGAAGTGTGTCTAAATCGTCCTAATGTGCGGAGAGGAGGAAAGTTTGAGTGGCCAAAGACTCTCCAAGGATCACAGCTAAAGAGTTGCAGAGATCAGTTGAGTCTTGGGGTCAGAAAGCCTCAAAAAAATTATCAAACAGCACCTAAATCCCCACAAGTTGTTCAGGAGGGTTTCGAGAAAAATCCTCTGCTCTCATAGAAACAATCTCCAGCATACTCAGTTGTCAGACAAGACTGGAACTTCAAACGGGACCGGCTTCTATTGTCAGCAAACCCATCAGATGGCTTTGGTGCACACATGGATAAAAAGTACCCCATGTCCACGGTTAAATATACTGCTGGATCTTTAATGTTGTGGACCTATTTTTCTGCTGGAGGTCCAGGACATCTTGTTGAGATACACGGTATCATGGATTCTATCAAATACTAACAGATAAAAATCTAAACCTGACCGCTTCTGCTAGAAATCCAATAATGGGCCGTGGTTGGATCTTCCATCAGGACAATGATCCAAAACAAACATCAAAACCAACACAAAAATGGGTCACTGAGCACAAAATGAAGCTTATGCCATGGCCATTCCAGTCCCCTGACCTGAACCCTAAAGAAAATGAGTGGAGTGAACTGAAGAGAAGAAGCACCAACATGGAGCTAGGAATCTGAAGGATCTGGAGAGATTCTGCATGAAGGAAGGGTCTCTGATATCTTGTCAGGTGTTCTCCAAACTCTTCAGGCATTATAGGTGAAGACTCTGTTATCTTGGCAAAAGGACATTGCAATAATTGAGTGCCAATAGAGAAAAAACATTTATTTCATAATAAGCTTTCTCCCCCATTTTCAATTGTTTTACTTAAATGAAAGGTTAGAATTTTGTGATTTCTTTTTTTATTTTTAATAAAAGATCAAAAAGATAAACAATGCAAATTTATTTTCACAGCCACCTTTGCTCATATTTACCAAGGGTGCCAATATTAGTGGAGGGCACTGTAGTTTTTAGTAATTCAGAAATAAACTACAGTTAACAGAAGTTTCTATAAATTCTATAAATTCTTTTATTGATACTAGCAACATTTGTAAATCTTAATATGCACTGAAAAGTGATGCTTCATAATTAAATAAGAAGTTGTGTACTCGTCCTCTTTACACATTCTCCTACTCTCTCTCAAAATTAGCATGTTAGAGGAGTATATGTCAAGGTGAAGTGAGTATCAGGTGCCAGTCTGCGTCCTATACTGTCACCTCTAACGCGTGTAGAATGTATTATAACAGTTAGAACTTTACACAAACAGTTCAGCCATTCACTTTATTTTTAAAGCTTTTTTTAAATAATAATTGAGATGTACACAATCTTTTCAAGGTGTACTGTTTATTTGGTTACAGCACTTGACATTTTTAGAGTCATTATTATTATTATTATTAATTGTGTAAAAGATTTTCAAAAATACAACATTACATTTCTTGGCACTTGCAATTTAACTAGATTCTCAAAACAAATTTCAACATCCTTATTTTAAACATCTTTATTTGTCATTGTAATTACATAAAATAAAGTTTAAAAAATAAATATAAAATTATATTTAATATAAAATAAAAAGCTAATTTAATATTCAGTTTAACCTCCTGAAGTGGACATTCATTTTCTGAAGACTAATTAGCCCTAATTAAATGTTACACATGGGAAGAAATAGTTAAAAGCCCAAAGAGGAAGCAAAACATTCAGTTCCTTTGCTTCTCATATCAAAGCCTAATTTTCTTTATTTTGCTGTGTCAATGTTTTGTTTAGCTGGAAATATATCCACGGTTAAAGACCTTGACTTCTCCCAGCACTGGGTCATGATTCCACCATCATGGTTTGATGCCTCTTGCTATCCTCACACAGCAACAGACTCTCTCCGCTACCGTATCCAGGACACGTCCAGAGTGATGTAATATCAGTCAGCACGGTAACGGACACGGGTAGAACAGCAGATGGGCGATCTAGTGACTCTTAATTATGCAGTCCTCTCTTTTGGACCGAGCTGTGGAATGGACCATTAAGCAGGACACAACACATAGGCCATGGGTCAGAACAGTAGTTGCAGAGGGGACGTGACCTCTGAGTGTTCAGCTGGGATAAAATAACAGCCATGCTGGGATAAAGTAGATCAGTTTGATTTTAAGTTGGCCAGTCTATAATTTGACTAACAATTCAATATGTAATTATTATGAAAGCAGGTTTTAAATGCATTGCTTTTACTCTGGGTCAGATACATACTTGTAGCACTTTATTTTGCTGTCCTTTTCCCCATGTACATACTATGTACTAATCACAGTAATTATAATAACAAGGTACTAACACTTAACCTAGCCCTAAACCAAACCCTAACCCCTGTAGCACCCAGTATTTTCTTAGGTAAGTACACTGTAAGTACATGTAAGAACACATACTCATTTTGTCCTGTCAATTAAATATTAAAAAATAATTTTTGAATTAACATTTATTTTTATATTTTTTTATCACTCATGAAAAATTATTGGAATAAAAACATTAATTAGCTTGGCACAATCAATTATTATAAATTCTTATTAATATTTGGGAAAAAAAGTATAAACAAAAGTGTGTTATCCAATCTACATGCAGAAAAATAAAACAAAACATAAAATAGGAAATGATATCATAGAGAGGACCCCGTAGACCCTCGTGATGTCAAGGTCAATAATATCATTTTTATGACAAGGAAGGTTAGTTCAGGTTTTGCGATGTCATGTGTAAAAATGAAATATGAATTAATTTTAATTATTCATGATGTTTGTTCTAAATACATTTTACCTTGAAAAATATATTTTAAAGCTTAAAAAAAAAATCATATTAAAATGATATGATTGCGAAAAGTACTTTAAAAAAAGAAAAGAAAAAAAAGACCATTTTATTTATTGTGGACACTCTATTTTACTATTGACCCCTGTAACAACAGTTTTTTTTTTTTTCCACCTGAGAGATATTGTACACGTTATGCTCAGATGTGGCTGTTTAAATATGATGAGTTGTTGAGCAGTCACTGTGGGAGAGCTTCAGGCTCTCTGTCATGCTTAACACAGCCCACTACATTGATGTAACTACCATAATCCAGCATGAGAAATCACACGCACTGGTGTAAGATCACTGTGTGTATGTGTGTGTGTGTGTGTGTGTGTGATAGCCCCTTTGAGATCCCTGTATTTTCATGGATGAAGCTCTGTTCGCTGTGAGTGTGTGACAGGGGGCCATCAGTGAGTATGACGGGCAGTGTAAGATATGAGCTGTGACAAGCGCGGCCGTCACGGGTTATGACTGCTAGAGGGGCCAAGACCGTGTTTAAGGAAGAAAGAGAGTGTGAGAGAGCATCCGGCACACGTGGCGGACTCATGCTACATTATCCGGCTGATTGAGTTATGACAGCTGTGTTCCGCACAGGGAATCTCTCTCTCTCTCTCTCTCTCTCTCTCTCTCTCAGAGCTGATGATGATGAAGAGATCACTTTAAACAACAATCTCCATAATATTTCATGCTCAGTAAGCACCCGGAGGCTGCCTGCTCACTTCTCCATCAATTGATTTGATTCACTGCCGGGTTCCTGTGCATACACACACCTATGCCTAGCACTCAGCCCTGAAGATAAATGGCAGGTTAGATGAAAATAATATGTATGTCCATAGGAAATGGGAGTGTGTGTTTGTGTGTGTCGGAGAAAATGGGTAGTGGGAGGTTATTCTGTATCAGACTAGAACATCACAGGAAGCATTGAGATGAATTATAACTGTCACATCCCTTCACACTACAGCCCACCCTTTTATTCTTTAATTCATCAAAGTGTGAGAAATATTGCAATGCGATAAAGACTCATAGAGCTCTGTGTTTTGTTTAAATAAGCATTCAGTTCAATTAGCAAAATCACGTTATGTGTTTCTACTGTAATTGAATTAGAGAACTGTTACATATTCATTCCACAAATAAATTCTAAACACTTTGAGTTTTATTCTGTTCCTTTCTATTTACATTAATGTACATTATGTACATTTAAAATTCTCTAATATACATATTTTAAATTGGAATAGAAATAGACTAGAATGGAACAGAACAGAATAAAACAGTGTCAGAATCAGTGTATATACAGTATATGACATTATTTGAATAGTTGTTTTTTGTTACATTACATTATATTGTTCTGTTTTCTATTCTTTATTAATCTATTCTAATCTGTAAAATTTTTTCCATTATTATTTTGTTGCAATGTTCTATTCTCTGTTTCTTAAACTTGACCTAAAAAGATGTTCTATTCTGTTATTTCCAGCAATTGTCTTGCACATGAAAAGTCTTTAGGTTAAAAAAGGATGAGACCAGTTGAAAAAACCCTGGAGTGCAGTGGATGTGTCAAGACATGGCTGGTAATGTGTGTGTGTGTGTGTGTGTGTGTGTGTGTGTGTGTGTGTGTTCTTGTTTATATTACATCGTGGGGACCAAATGTCCCCACGATGTAATAAAAACCTGAGATCACCTACATCTTGGGGACCAGCCAGCGGTCCCCACGAGGGAAATGGATTAATAAACATACTAAATGATGTTTTTTTGAAAATGTAAAAATGCAGAATGTTTCCTGTGATGGTTAGGTTTAGGGATAGGGGTAGTGTAGGGGGATAGAATATACAGTTTGTACAGTATAAAAACCATTACGCCTATGGAGAGTCCCCACTAAGATAGCAAAACAAACCTGTGTGTGTGTGTGTGTGTGTGTGTGTGTGTGTCTTTTATTTGTGCGAAATGAATGTATATCTGAGTGCATACATTTACCTTTGTCTCTGTGTGTGTGTACAGAAGTGGAAGTGGTTCTAGACTCTGGGGATATTTTCATTGTTGAACAGTGTACTAATGAGTCCACTGGAGACTTCCTCTACAGGAAAGGAGAGAGAGAGACAGAGAGGGAAAGAGTGAGAGAGGATAGGACTGTGGTAGGATTAAGTATCTCTTAGAGAGATCTACTTTCAGACTCTCAGTTATCAAACCACTACTGTGTATTAATTAAGCCTAATGTAGGAATGGGTTATTGGAACTCTCCCCTGAACACACACTCAGTATGCGTTTTCACAGACTTTATATCAACATACTTCCTTATAACACTCATATCTGCATACAAATACAGACATGTCGCTCTTAAATGCATAATTAGTTGCACAGCTGAAACACAACATGCTGTTTTAATCATCATATTAAGTAATAACAGGTCTGTGTAGCAGGGTTCTGGTTGTTTGGAGGAGAGGTGGTATCAGACAGCCCTCAAGCAAAGCTTTGCTTTGATGTCCTGGAACACGTTTCCTGGTGCGAGACTGGGATCATTTTAACTGCCCCTTTCTCTCATCACTCTTTGCTGGGTCATCACTGCTGCTTCCTATAGTTTCTGACAAAATACCATAGTTACTGTAGTTGTATCAATAAAAAATAATACAAAATAAAATTGTCCAATAATAATTATCCAAAGCAACTTACATTGCATTATACTATACATTTGTATCTGAGTATGTGCAATCCCTGGGATCGAACCCATGACCTTGGCATTGCTAGTGCCATGCTCTAACCACTGAGCTACAGGAAAGCTAATTTACATTTAATAAACTATTAAACTAAAAAAAATAAAATGTCTTGTGTAACATTAAGAGGAGATCCCATATTAAGAAGATCCTATATTATTTGAATTTTTTACAACCATTCTGCATCATTGTAATTTTTTGTGAAAATCTATGCTTTTCTATAAGTTGGTTCATTCCATCACTGAGTGTCATTTCTGTGGTTTTATGCATGTATGCATGCTTGACAAGTACGGCCCATGAAATCTCACTGCAAATGATGTTGGAGAACCTGGTTTGTTTCTAATTCTACAGGTGAAAGCAACACTGTGGTGTTCGCGTACATTTTAAAGTAAGTGGGGGAGAGAGAGAGAGCTGGCAGGGGTGCTCCCCTGTCCTGGCATTCACCCTTTGACTGAATGGTTAAAGGCATGGGTAGTTTGCCAATGTTGTGTCAAAGTTGTGCCAACATTTGTATCAGATGTAGGCCAACTGTGCCACTTATGGGTGGTTTCTGATGTCCGCTTCCAATCAGAGATCAAGAGGGCCAAATGAAATAAAACAGCTGTAATTAGCATCTCTGTTAAAAGTTGGCTGTGTTGGTTCTGCTACTGGCCTACAGAGCATACCCTCTTTTTATAATGGCAGATTTCATCCCTTCTATCTAAGACAATATATATAACCTAAAACAAATGAAGCATACAATTAAACCTTAATTTTAGCCTTTGTGGTTGATCTTTAAGAAAGTAATTTATACATTGAGATATCATTCTGAGCATTCAAAAAACAATATAATAATAAAAACATAATAATTATTACTATATTTTAATAAATTATATTGTATACAGTATATATATTGTATATAAATACTGCTTAAAAAACTAAATGTGTTTATACAAGTGTAACCATTTTATTTTGCTGTTCTTTCACCATTTTGTAAATGTAAATGTGTTAATGGTAATCTTTGATTTCTTCTGAGGCTGTCACTGTTGGACCTATTGATTCCCACCATGAGTCAACAGACATGCCACAGATGAGCCTCTCTCTCTCTCTCTTATTCTGTCTCTCTCGCTTCTTCATGCTTATTATACCAATTATCGGTAACAGAGAAACGTTTCACTTTTTTGACTCCCTGCTGTGTGATTTGAGCAGATCAATATCTCTGATCAGAGTTGCCTCTGCTGCATTCTTTATAGGGTCCAATCACATCTTGTAAAGAGGTTTGTCTGTCAGATGTGTGAATCTAATCTGTGCCAAATATCACACAGTAATGTGTTTTATGCTATGGCAATCAACAAACGTGGCAGTATATTTGCATGAAAGGCACTGATGTCTTTTTATAAACCGCATTCGCCTCTCCAAACGTTACAGTGTGAGAGATGAGACCACCAAGAGCACAATAAGCTGCTGTCTGCTGCACATGTCTCACTCTCAGTGTGCCTCGCCATTGTCTAATTACGCGCCACAATCACTGGAACTCATTGCCGTGTCTGACCTTAATGCTGTAGACGTACATTCTACAGGACGAAAGTAGATTAAGCGCTCCGACTCCTCCAAAAATTTCCCACATTTTGAGCGAGACGGTGTCGGACAACGTCCGCGTGACCCGAACATCCAGCTGGGACTGAGCTCCGCATTCAGGCTCCGTTGTTTTCCCTGGTAATTTGATTGACAGGTTGTTTATCATGCAGCTGGGGCTGACACTTTCAGAGCTGGAGGGTGCACATGTGTTTGTGCGTGCGTTGGGGGGAATATCCAATCTGTCTAACTCTCCCCCCTCAACAGCAGCTGACCCCTCCGGGTCGTCACGACTTAAGTAAGAGTGAAGTTGCTTAAACAGAAGAGCTCTGGTCAGAGGGGCCTGGCCCAAACCCACAGCTGCACCGATCTCCTCTCGCGCTCAGGCCTGTCTGTGATCCTTTAAGAATCCATACATATTGATTCAGACTGATAATAAACAATTTGATTAGCCTTCTTCTATAGGCTGTCAGTCCAATCACTCTCAGCGAACCATCCGAGTGGAAGAGGAGGGGAGGGGAAGGAGGGAGATAGAGAGATAGAAAGTGAGCGAGAGAAAGCGGCATAAAGCTGAAAAGGACGGATGGAAGGTACGGGGCCCAGGGGCGAGAAGAAGGGAGGGCAGAAAAAGGGATCCTGGTGTGATTAGGCGTCAGCGTTTGCTGAATTGGACAGGACAGCTGAGCTGCCTGGTTATTAACTCCCTCAGAAAATTCTCAGGCTCTCGCGAGCGCGCCTGAATACTGCCATCTGGATCGATAAGCAATCTCCGCTGTGTACTGAGCAACTGCACCTTTCATTTGTCTCATGCGGTCCCACTCTCTTACTCTTGCCCCCTCACCATTGAACAGGTGTATTGTCCAGTCAAGAGAGAGGGAGAAAGAAACTTCTCCTCCGCTCTTCCCATTTCTGTTTCTCTCTGGCCATCACTCAGATTTGGTCTTTCTTCTTTCCTCGCTCACTCTCCTTTTGTCACTAGCTAGGGTCTCTATCCCCACTAACATAATGACCCTGGGGGAGAAAAGGTGAAGCCATCACTCCCCAGCACAGGCGAGCATTCGGAGAGGATTCTGGGCCTGCGCTTGCAGGGGGATGGGTTTAATGTCTGATGCTTAACATCGGAGCAGATGTCATGACCAGGGCTCCACTTCAGCCTAGAAAGGACAAGTATTTGGCAGACACAAGAGAGGGGAAAAATTAGAAAATGGGAATTGGACATGTTTCGCTAAACACAGAGGATGCCTTTAATAGGATGATCTAGCACACACACCTGTGTACGCACCATATCGCTCGGCAGTGTGTGGGTTTAATAGACCCTTAAACACTCATTTGCGTTTGCAAAATGGGATCCGTGCTTGGGCTGAAGCATCCGCACATATTGGCAATGTTGTACAGTTTTAGCTAATGTTTTGACCACAGCGGGAGGGAGAGAGTGCAAATGTGTGTGATAGCTTAACGCTGCCTACAGCGGCCTGTGTGTGTGGACTGAAAAGATGAATGTCTATACTGATTGTGTGTGCAGATTGAGCAGGCCTTGGGCTGATCACTTTGAGTGATTCTGCAGGCCATTGATTGGGTGGATGGATCTATTGATGAGCCAGGCAGCTGATGGGGAAGAAGGGATGAACATTAGCCTGTCCTCTCACAGCACATACATTCACTTCACTAGTTCAGAGGATCAGAACACAAATGCATACATAAACTGCATGAGGAAAATCATAGAATATATGAGGACCCAATGATGCACCATAAGCCTTATCTAAAACACCATAGTACAATAATGATGAACATTTAGTGTATTGTTTACAATAAATGACTTATTTTTGCAATAATGTCCTTGACTAGCTGTTGTTATTGACTAGCACTATATAATTTATTCATATTTTGATGTACACATAACGTCGCTGTTGGCCATATTTCAGAATTTTTCATAATTCAATGCTATTGGTCATCCTTTTTATGTTTGTCTGTTGGATTCACAAGTATTATACAAGAGCTACATTTCGTGACCCATGAGACCTTTTAACCAAAGCGGGTTACACTGCATTTAAGGTACACAAAATCAGTGTGTCAGTCTAATTTTCACAGCAGCCTATTTGAGCAACAGGAATGCTATGTTTTCAAAATTAAGTCACAACAATATGAAAATTATAAATGAGGAGGCACAATACACATGCACAGTATACCCTTCACTAGGCATGTACTTGACAGTATGAACAGACACATCACAAACAGCAATCTAATGTCACCAGACAAAATAGGAAGTGCAAATCATAAATACATTTTCAATTAGCTCAAAGCTGCAGCTACGTGGGTGTGTGGAAACACAGATTATGGCATAAGGCTCCAATTTTCCCACATAATGATGGATAATGCCTTGTCCCGAGATATTTTTAGAAGGAATGTCATAGCTGCTGTAATACTTAAAAATGGAATATGTTTACAGTAATTATAAACTCATGGCAAACACTGGAACTAGAATCACTGTAACCGTATTATGAATAAAGTGATCTTGAGGTTTTTACTGATGCTTTTCTGAGTTTTAGACTCCACTGGATTCTTAAAAGCATAAAAAAAAAAAAAAAACGGTTCTTCCCCTACTATCAAACTAGGTGAATTTCCTGTTGATGTTTTACTGATGTAGACACTTCCCTAAGAGGCTTTTTTTTAATCATGTCTTTGTCTACTCTTCTTTCAAGGTCATTTCCAACCTGGAATCTATAAACCTCTGAATGGGCAAAGTTATATGAATTCTTACTTTTTAATGAGCAAGTTAAAATATTTCCATCTCAGACCCACCGATTTTAAAACGTCCCACAATCTACTGAGAGGAGAGGGTGAAATTACTGTGCAATTACTGCTTTCTCTTTCTGTCTTTCTCACAGTCAATCGCTCTCTGGGATGTGACATGCCTGTCTGTCGTCTCTCTCTTTGAAATTCAGAATAATTCCGACTGCTTGATATTGTTGGTGTCTGTCATTACTAAGCTTTTAGATGATGCAATTGTGAAGGCTGAGAAGTGATCCATAATCTTAAGATCCAACAGTCTGTCTCTCCATTCTGCTATCAAAAAAATCTCTGGATCACAGTCACTGGATATTTCTTCATAAAGCCCAAGGCTCGGTAGACTCAGTAAACAAATACAATGTTTGTGAACATGACAGTGATGGTAATATGTGGCTAGGTGAGCTGCCTCCTGGAGTTGGTCACCTTTCACCACCTGTCATCCGCACCTCATATCAAACACACACAAGTACTTGCGTATGTTTTACTTGCTGAAGCATCTCAGAGGTGCTAACATGCCCTAACCCTGCTAACTTCTTAGGAAGATGCATCTGACGCTCTTTAGATTCCCTTCCAGACATGTCTCACTCTCTGGGGCATTGATATAAATGAGATGGGATTGCATGCTGTTTGTCTGAATCTTCTTTCTACCTGTTTGTGATCTATAATTAGTGTTCATGACGACATTCTGCTGTCAATGGGTAAAAGTGCAAGGCAAAGTTTTAAAGCTTGTAGAGGGGAAAAAAAGACCTATACACTCAAACATCACTTATTAAACAGACCATCCTTTAAAAAAAAAAAAATTGTTCTTTACTACAGAGTCTTGCTTCCGAAGATTTTGGTTATGTTACATAAAACAAACAGGATAATGATAATGTGCAGTATTTAAGTACTTGCATTTAGGTACGCAGCAGAGAGGCCATAGATTTTGCTCTCTCGGCTGCTTCTTGAGAAAGTGCATATGTAGGCATCATACAAATTAGAATTCATTTGATGACTTATGGATTTAAATTTGCAACAAATTTGATTGAGGATGATTCACCGGCTTGGAACCGGATCCATCCAGCCTTCTGCCCATTGTGTCCCTTGATTGATTTTTAAGTTAGCGGGAAGCAATCGGTAAGCACTACCCAATCAAGGCCTACGAACATAGCGCAGATTAGACAATTTGTGGTAATCAATGAAAATATTCCATGATTTGCTAGCACTCAATCGGCACCGTAAATCAAGACCGTAATGCCTGAGTTAGTTAGCGATAAAACAAGAGCCCCTGACAGGACAAACTATAATGGATGAATTAGAAGGGCAGGTCAGGAAGTGGGGGGTGTAATAAGGCTGATATACAGGCTTCATACCCACCAGAATCCTGCGCCCGCACCAGAGCTGTCAACTGCTAATGGGATAGCAAAAATACCGGTGTTTATCATTTGCCTTCCGCCCACATATTTATTCATTTATTTAGTGCTCTGATGCAGAATCATCATTTTCAGTGTTTAACATCCTGCCACGTTTTTGTGAATTGTGGGGACATTCCATAGGCGTAATGGTTTTTATACTGTACAAACCGTATTTTCTATCCCCCTACACTACCCCTACCCCTAAACCTAACCATCACAGGAAACTGTGCACATTTTTACTTTCTCACAAAAACTCATTCTGTATGATTTATAAGCCTTCTGAAAAGTGGGGACATGGGGTATGTCCTCATAAGCCACCCTCTCCTTGTAATACCTATGTAAAACCCATGTCATTATACACATTTGTGTCCTGATATGTCACAAAAAACGCGCGCACACACACACACACACAAGCTCCTGCTGAGCTCTATAGGAACATTACAGTCATAAGACAATCAATTTACTTGCATTATGTATACATGTTACTGTAAGTGTCGTTTGCATAACATTTTAAGCATATTTCAGGACACAGATCTGATACAACAATCTGCTGAGAGAAGTGTCTACTAAAGTTCTGGGCCACATCTCTTCAAAGTTTAGCCCAAAATGAAAACTATATCAGCATTTACTCACCTTTATGTTTTTTTATTCCTTTCTTTATTCCATAGTGGAACACAAAATTAGATGTTGTGAAGAATTATCACGCTGATCTTCCCCAAACCATAAAAGGTATCTAGGACTTACTTTGAAACAATGTTTCACTCAGAAATTGCTAGTAAATATAGGGATGAATTCAGGTTGATTGGAAAATTTTTCCCCAGTCATCACAATTGCAAAAAGTGTCCCAATCAACCTAAATTCTCTCCTAATTACAAAAAAAAGCAAGTAGCACACTTAAACATTACCTTTTAATAAATATTTTCTTCACACTATTATCACAAAATCTCTAATCAGTGAACTCATTAAAAATATATATATTTCAATGAATGCAATTATTTTGATTGGTTTATAAAAACAAAATCTATTTGAATATGCAGTTTTCTAGAAATCACTCTTTGCGTGTGCAGTGCTTTTACAAATGTTTTCAATGTTAAAAGAATTGAGCTCTAACACAGCCCTACAAACCCACAATTCGACCCTGAATCTCATTTGGTTTGGAAAAGAGAAGGATACCTTAGACTCTTTCTCGCCCACCTGGCTTGTTCTTCTGACAGGTGCTGGGTCTTTGTATTCTGTTGTAATAGCTTGACTAGACTGATGCTCCAATGGCTGACCTCTACCAGAACATTTGATTCTATCATTCTCCGCCCTGCTTGGGGGTCAGACTGCTTTATCAGAGGAATTACCTAAAGTGCCTGTTATTTCATCATCCTGCCCGCCAATACAGGCTATTCCTTTAATTTATAAACCCCCAAAACAACTGCAGTCTCCATATATCACCCTCTTCCTGCAAGAGGTAAAATATCACTCGCTCATCCGAGGCCAGGTGTAGAATCATTAACCTCTGTCGTAGTGAGAGCAAGGGGCTATTATGGGATGGAGGGGATGCCCATACAGAGAGAAAGAGAGAGGCTATTGTGACTTGAGCTGTCCTTTAATATACACTTCTCAGACACCGGCATGCATCAATACACTGACTTCCTGCTCAAAAAGGCAGCTGCTGAACTCAGGAATGTGAGCTGATGTGTAGGACTTGCATTTGGTGCAATTCTATCCTTTGATCAAAATGTCCTTGTTCTTTTGACATATAAGAGCAGGGCTGTACAGTGTGACATATATGTTGCAAGTGCTACAACAAAATCAGTCGATGAATACATTTACCACAGTTGCAAGTGTGTGATACAATTTTGCATGTGTATGAGACAGAGCCGCTTGTTTGTTTGTTCACAAAGTAAGACTTTGCTGTGTGCTTGTTTGTATTAGCCTGTTTTGCGCACACTAAGATCAGAGCGGATTGATCGGTTCGCAGTAAATGCTGCTCCATCTCTGCAAGCCCTGCCAGTTTGAGTGAGTTTGAAAAAGCAACAAGCACCAAATATCTTTACAAACTAGTAATGTGAAGTGTTTACAAACCTATTGTCCAACAAAAGAGAAAATGTATGACGTTTCTACTCCAAACTCATTTCATAACATCAGTGAAATGTTTGAAATAAAATTCATTTTGTGATTTGACATGGCTTCATATCATAGAATGAGGCAGAAATTATATTATATGATTCTATACAGTCATAAATGCTAATGTCAATTAACATTATAAATATTCTTATGAAAATACTCAGGATGTCTAGAAGAACACAGATAAACCATATATTTATTGTATTTTTATTGTCTTCATGTTTCATCAGTCAAAACGTCATTATCTGCATTTTATTCTGCAACAGTAATGCTAGCTGGATGCCTTTGTCCATATAAGGGATTTTGTGGAATGTCGTAAGTTTTATGACTTCTATGAGTCTCACTTATGGACTTTCTGCATGAGGGTGCCCTCTGTCTAAACTAATAGTTTGTTAATTATTTGTAAGTACTTTATTACTGTATACTTATTATAAAGTGTTACCAAAACTTTAGACCTTTCTAATGATTTATAGTAAAATGAAGCAGTATTTTCAAAATGGATGGATGTTGTTGTTGATATTGAGCTATATAAACAAAATTGGCTTAATGTTCAGCAAGAGGTGTTTTTGTCCTGAAGTCTTTTTTGGCAAATAAAGAATATGTTTGTCTGAAAACACTTCTTGTTAAGGTTTGGATTTTGTGTGCCCTGTATGGAAGTAAAGGGGACCTATTTTGCAAAATTCATTTTTATAAAGGTGTTTGAACACCGATGTCTGTTCGCAGTGTGTGAGAACAACCAGCCAATAATGTTAAAAATCCACTTACTTATAAATCAAATCAGTCTATTCAAATGAGCTGATTCAAATTCCCCCCTATGATGACTTCATTGTAGGGAGAAGCCCCGCCCACAGCCAATGACGATCTGCCCTATTAGCATAGACACAGCCCTGAGTGAGAAGCACAGAGTCCCCCATTTCTGTATCCTCGCTGTAGCTGCTGGAGTTTTATAATGTCTGCACCAAAGAGAAATTAGAAGTGTTGTGTTTTGGGATGTACCAATGAACATAAGAGTCTCCATAGACTCGCCATCTGAGGACATCATGGTTAAATTTCATTTTCAAAGGAAATATCCTGAAGAAAATTGGTAAAGTCTTATTCGTTTGCAGGAATCATTTTGCGCCGGACCACTTCACAAACGAGGGTTTTTTCAATGACTCCAGCTGAACACCGCTACTGACAGTTTCTGACATTTTCAGAGCATGAGATTGTCCTCCTGTTTTGTTGTTGCCGGTGCTGGAGATTTGCATCGTGAACCGAGCCCCGCGAAGCAGGTATATAAGAAAGTGTGCCACACTTGCTCATTTAAGCTTTCGTTTGGGAGCCAAGCGTTTCAAAGATTCTGCTCTGCAATCATCTTCTATGAGTGTTCTACAACCCCGATCATCGTGATGATGTGGTCGAGACTCGAGTACCTCAATAGAGGCGGAGTCCCCTCTGCTATGCCCCATTCTAGTTCTTCTGCCCAGCAGAGGGCTACTTAGTTGAATACACAGGGTGACCTGAGGATCACAGTGGGGGCTCTCCAACAGAGTCAGCTTCTGTGGCCCCCTACTCCTCTAGCGCATCGCAAGCTGTGCAGTTTCCGGCTGCAATTGCCGGTCCTTCTCATGGGGGACTGCATTGGAGGGTGGGCTAGAGTCCTCCAGGGATGAAGATTCAGCTGCGCTGCCCCCTTTGGGGAGAGTAGTGGTGTTCAAGTCTGACCCAGTGCTGACGGTCATGCTTTCCCAGACCACTGAGAGCATCAGGCTCGAGTGGAACCCTCCACCGTGTCCCAAACACTCGAGGCTGGATGATTGGTATCTCAGGGTGGCGTATGCTGAACCTAACCGTCCCGCTCCAGTGCCTTTCTTCCCGGAGGTGCATGAGGAGGTTACGAAGTCATGGAAGGCACGTTTTCTGCCCGAAACCGCTTCGGCACCTCCTTCGCTCTCATTTCCCTCAATGGTGGGGCGGCCAAGGGGTACATGAAGATCCCCCCAGTGGAGCATGTCATTGCAATGCAGTTATGCTCGCCTGGCGGGGTAATCCGTGTCTCCCATCCATGAGGCCTGTAAGTTCTCGATCGTGCTTACAGCCAAGGCTTACAGAGCCGCTGGACAGGCCACCTCTGCCCCGCATCTGGGTCATTGCTGAAAATGAGTTTTCACAGAGGTAGGTAGAGCCAAATGGGAGTAGGTGTTCCAAAGCCCTTTTCCCTAGCTTATGGTGCTCTCTCCTCACACACACCAAAACCTCTGTCAGGGAATAGTTTTCAAAAGTAGTCTGCAGCCCACGGTCTGTGGATAAATCCAATAGCTCCCTCCTCAGGTGCCACGGTTGCTTTGGGAAAGTGTAAATGGGTTTCTAACCCAATCCAGTTGCACAGACTTCTCTTTTTCATCAGGGAAGTATGATTTGAAACTAGAAATCACGTTAGCTAAGTGTCCATCCAAAAAGGTTTTTACCGTCTCTCTCTCCATATTCTCACTTACGAAAAAGCTATCAAACTGAGGAAAATGGCTATAATCGCCATCTGCACACAGTCTCTTCCACAGCTCAGTTTATTTGAGAAAACGTCTTGGGTTACAAGTGTAACCCTTGTTCCCTGAGTAAGGGAACGAGACGCTACGTCGTTGACGTGATGGGAATCCTCTGTATTTTGTGTTCGTGAAGCACCACTGTATCCAACCAATGAGATAGAGAACGTGACGTCATCGGCGGGCGACGTCGCGGACTATAAAGCACGCCCAAAAACAGAGAACGCTAGCTTCTGTGATATGTCTGAAGGAAGCGCTCCAGGCATGCAGGAGGTACGGCAACATGACGTAGCGTCTCGTTNCAATGAATGCAATTATTTTGATTGGTTTATAAAAACAAAATCTATTTGAATATGCAGTTTTCTAGAAATCACTCTTTGCGTGTGCAGTGCTTTTACAAATGTTTTCAATGTTAAAAGAATTGAGCTCTAACACAGCCCTACAAACCCACAATTCGACCCTGAATCTCATTTGGTTTGGAAAAGAGAAGGATACCTTAGACTCTTTCTCGCCCACCTGGCTTGTTCTTCTGACAGGTGCTGGGTCTTTGTATTCTGTTGTAATAGCTTGACTAGACTGATGCTCCAATGGCTGACCTCTACCAGAACATTTGATTCTATCATTCTCCGCCCTGCTTGGGGGTCAGACTGCTTTATCAGAGGAATTACCTAAAGTGCCTGTTATTTCATCATCCTGCCCGCCAATACAGGCTATTCCTTTAATTTATAAACCCCCAAAACAACTGCAGTCTCCATATATCACCCTCTTCCTGCAAGAGGTAAAATATCACTCGCTCATCCGAGGCCAGGTGTAGAATCATTAACCTCTGTCGTAGTGAGAGCAAGGGGCTATTATGGGATGGAGGGGATGCCCATACAGAGAGAAAGAGAGAGGCTATTGTGACTTGAGCTGTCCTTTAATATACACTTCTCAGACACCGGCATGCATCAATACACTGACTTCCTGCTCAAAAAGGCAGCTGCTGAACTCAGGAATGTGAGCTGATGTGTAGGACTTGCATTTGGTGCAATTCTATCCTTTGATCAAAATGTCCTTGTTCTTTTGACATATAAGAGCAGGGCTGTACAGTGTGACATATATGTTGCAAGTGCTACAACAAAATCAGTCGATGAATACATTTACCACAGTTGCAAGTGTGTGATACAATTTTGCATGTGTATGAGACAGAGCCGCTTGTTTGTTTGTTCACAAAGTAAGACTTTGCTGTGTGCTTGTTTGTATTAGCCTGTTTTGCGCACACTAAGATCAGAGCGGATTGATCGGTTCGCAGTAAATGCTGCTCCATCTCTGCAAGCCCTGCCAGTTTGAGTGAGTTTGAAAAAGCAACAAGCACCAAATATCTTTACAAACTAGTAATGTGAAGTGTTTACAAACCTATTGTCCAACAAAAGAGAAAATGTATGACGTTTCTACTCCAAACTCATTTCATAACATCAGTGAAATGTTTGAAATAAACTTCATTTTGTGATTTGACATGGCTTCATATCATAGAATGAGGCAGAAATTATATTATATGATTCTATACAGTCATAAATGCTAATGTCAATTAACATTATAAATATTCTTATGAAAATACTCAGGATGTCTAGAAGAACACAGATAAACCATATATTTATTGTATTTTTATTGTCTTCATGTTTCATCAGTCAAAACGTCATTATCTGCATTTTATTCTGCAACAGTAATGCTAGCTGGATGCCTTTGTCCATATAAGGGATTTTGTGGAATGTCGTAAGTTTTATGACTTCTATGAGTCTCACTTATGGACTTTCTGCATGAGGGTGCCCTCTGTCTAAACTAATAGTTTGTTAATTATTTGTAAGTACTTTATTACTGTATACTTATTATAAAGTGTTACCAAAACTTTAGACCTTTCTAATGATTTATAGTAAAATGAAGCAGTATTTTCAAAATGGATGGATGTTGTTGTTGATATTGAGCTATATAAACAAAATTGGCTTAATGTTCAGCAAGAGGTGTTTTTGTCCTGAAGTCTTTTTTGGCAAATAAAGAATATGTTTGTCTGAAAACACTTCTTGTTAAGGTTTGGATTTTGTGTGCCCTGTATGGAAGTAAAGGGGACCTATTTTGCAAAATTCATTTTTATAAAGGTGTTTGAACACCGATGTCTGTTCGCAGTGTGTGAGAACAACCAGCCAATAATGTTAAAAATCCACTTACTTATAAATCAAATCAGTCTATTCAAATGAGCTGATTCAAATTCCCCCCTATGATGACTTCATTGTAGGGAGAAGCCCCGCCCACAGCCAATGACGATCTGCCCTATTAGCATAGACACAGCCCTGAGTGAGAAGCACAGAGTCCCCCATTTCTGTATCCTCGCTGTAGCTGCTGGAGTTTTATAATGTCTGCACCAAAGAGAAATTAGAAGTGTTGTGTTTTGGGATATACCAATGAACATAAGAGTCTCCATAGACTCGCCATCTGAGGACATCATGGTTAAATTTCATTTTCAAAGGAAATATCCTGAAGAAAATTGGTAAAGTCTTATTCGTTTGCAGGAATCATTTTGCGCCGGACCACTTCACAAACGAGGGTTTTTTCAATGACTCCAGCTGAACACCGCTACTGACAGTTTCTGACATTTTCAGAGCATGAGATTGTCCTCCTGTTTTGTTGTTGCCGGTGCTGGAGATTTGCATCGTGAACCGAGCCCCGCGAAGCAGGTATATAAGAAAGTGTGCCACACTTGCTCATTTAAGCTTTCGTTTGGGAGCCAAGCGTTTCAAAGATTCTGCTCTGCAATCATCTTCTATGAGTGTTCTACAACCCCGATCATCGTGATGATGTGGTCGAGACTCGAGTACCTCAATAGAGGCGGAGTCCCCTCTGCTATGCCCCATTCTAGTTCTTCTGCCCAGCAGAGGGCTACTTAGTTGAATACACAGGGTGACCTGAGGATCACAGTGGGGGCTCTCCAACAGAGTCAGCTTCTGTGGCCCCCTACTCCTCTAGCGCATCGCAAGCTGTGCAGTTTCCGGCTGCAATTGCCGGTCCTTCTCATGGGGGACTGCATTGGAGGGTGGGCTAGAGTCCTCCAGGGATGAAGATTCAGCTGCGCTGCCCCCTTTGGGGAGAGTAGTGGTGTTCAAGTCTGACCCAGTGCTGACGGTCATGCTTTCCCAGACCACTGAGAGCATCAGGCTCGAGTGGAACCCTCCACCGTGTCCCAAACACTCGAGGCTGGATGATTGGTATCTCAGGGTGGCGTATGCTGAACCTAACCGTCCCGCTCCAGTGCCTTTCTTCCCGGAGGTGCATGAGGAGGTTACGAAGTCATGGAAGGCACGTTTTCTGCCCGAAACCGCTTCGGCACCTCCTTCGCTCTCATTTCCCTCAATGGTGGGGCGGCCAAGGGGTACATGAAGATCCCCCCAGTGGAGCATGTCATTGCAATGCAGTTATGCTCGCCTGGCGGGGTAATCCGTGTCTCCCATCCATGAGGCCTGTAAGTTCTCGATCGTGCTTACAGCCAAGGCTTACAGAGCCGCTGGACAGGCCACCTCTGCCCCGCATCTGGGTCATTGCTGAAAATGAGTTTTCACAGAGGTAGGTAGAGCCAAATGGGAGTAGGTGTTCCAAAGCCCTTTTCCCTAGCTTATGGTGCTCTCTCCTCACACACACCAAAACCTCTGTCAGGGAATAGTTTTCAAAAGTAGTCTGCAGCCCACGGTCTGTGGATAAATCCAATAGCTCCCTCCTCAGGTGCCACGGTTGCTTTGGGAAAGTGTAAATGGGTTTCTAACCCAATCCAGTTGCACAGACTTCTCTTTTTCATCAGGGAAGTATGATTTGAAACTAGAAATCACGTTAGCTAAGTGTCCATCCAAAAAGGTTTTTACCGTCTCTCTCTCCATATTCTCACTTACGAAAAAGCTATCAAACTGAGGAAAATGGCTATAATCGCCATCTGCACACAGTCTCTTCCACAGCTCAGTTTATTTGAGAAAACCACCAATTCAGTCTTAAAGTTTCAAAATCATAGTGTACCTGCCTTGCAGACTGAGATTCAACTCGTTCAGTTTAGTACAAATATCTGCTAGATACGCTAATTTGGCAATTCAATTATTAATAATAATAATAATAATTCCTTACATGTATATAGCGGTTTTCTGGGTACTCAAAGCGCTTTACATACGGAAGGGGGAATCTCCTCAAACACCACCAATGTGCAGCATCCACCTGGATGATGCGACGGCAGCCATATTGCGCCAGAACGCCCACCACACACCATCTTATTGGTGGAGAGGAGACAGAGTGATGAAGCCAATTAGTATATGGGGATGATTAGGAGGCCATGATGGACAGGGGCCAATGGGCAAATTTGGCCAGGATGTCGGGGTTACACCCCTACTGTCACAGAGACGAACCCCGTGATTCCCCCCACTGGCCAGCAGAGGGCTCCATCCCCGGAATACTGACACACATGCATCCATTCCCTCACCTATACTGACTCACACTATGTTTCCCACAAGCCCCGTTCCTTGGACTCTGATCACCCTTCAGCTGCAGCTAGTTTGTACTGTTATTTAAGCGGCCATCATACACAGACTCAACGCGAAGTCTTGATCATTGCCCCGGCTGTCATTACTGAGCGTTTATACCCTGTTTGATTTCCCGTTGCCATTTTGTCTGTTTATCGTTTATCGACCCATTGTACCTATTGACCCTCTGCCTGTTCCTTGGACTGTGATTCTTGCCTGTGACCCTGATCTACTGCTTGTTCCTGACTACGATTCTGCCTGTTCTCCATTGTTGTGTTTGCTGGTTCTGACCCCTGCCTGTACGACCACGAGTACTTTATTAAAGCTTGCTTAATGGATCCTATGTCGAGTGATGAGTCATTACACCTACTCTTTTCGAAGGACATCCTGATATTTTTAACGACCACAGAGAGTCAGGACCTCGGTTTAACGTCTCATCCGAAGGCAGTGCTTTTTGACAGTATAGTGTCCCCATCACTATACGGGTGTTAGGACCCACACAGACCACAGGGTGAGCACCCCATGCTGGCCTCACTAACACCTCTTCCAGCAGCAACCTAGTTTTCCCAGGAGGCCTCCCATCCAGGTACTAACCAGGCTCAGCCCTGCTTAGCTTCAGTGGGCAACCAGTCTTGGGCTACAGGATGATATGGCTGCTGTATTGTGCTTAAACAAAGTGGCAAGAGGATACTCACTGCCTGACAAAAAGCAACACACCTCATTTTGCAACACACCAGCCTATTCAGTACTTTGCCTCTTGAAAGCCAGCGGACTTTGGTGTGTAAAAGGAGTTCGGTGTGTTCAGATCCCATGCCATCACATTGTCAGGCTGTGTTCACGCAGGAAGACGAAGGAAAACAGGTAAATATCAAAAATCCAAGTTTAATTCAAAAGGCAGGCAAGCAGGGAATAACACAACATTACAAGACGGTTAACGGACAAAGAACAAAACTGAAACAGGAACTTATATACACACAGGGGAATTAACTGATAACATGCAGCTGTGAAGATGATTAGTGTCCTAAGTAACAAATGAATGTGCGCAGGTGAGGAGCAGGAGGGATGCTGGGAAATGGAGTGCTATTGCTGGTGACCGTGACGCACATAATCTCTGAAACAGACTTGTATTCAGTGGTCATGACGAAGTTTATAGCCTTGACAGCGTCATTCAAAACGGAATTAAACTCTGGGCTCATCTTCTTTGATGCCAGGGCTTCTCTGTGTATAACACAGTGTGTCCACAGGATGTCAGGATTCTTTTGCCTTATGTGCGCGATGAGGCCTTTGAAACATTGATGTCATTGATGCTGTTGTGTCAGTGCACACGCTTCGTAGCCACACAGATAGACCCATTTGCCTCTTCGGACACATCCTACTGCCAGTTGTTTTACTCCCTGACTGAGGGGACCCTCGGCACAGATGCGCTGGCACACAGCTAGTCCTGGGGCCTACGCAAGTATGCATTTCCTCCAGTAAGCCTGCTCACACAGACACTGTGCAAGCTCAGGGAGGATGAGGAGCAAGTCTTGCTAGTTGCGCCGTACTGGCCCAACCAGACCTGGTTCCCAGAACTGATTCCTTGGTGCATTCTTCTGTGAAAGGACCTGCTTTCTCAGAGACAGGGCACCTTATGGCACCCACATCTAGACCTCTGGAACCTCCACGTATGGTCTCTGGACAGGACATGGAGGACTTAAGTGATCTACCCCCGACGGTAGTAGACACTATCACTTCAGCGAGAGTGCTCTCTACAAGATGCACTTACACTTTGAAGTGGAACCTGTTCGTCGAGTGGTGTTCTTCTCGCGGAAAAGACCCTGGAAGTGCCTAGTGAGAACTGTGCTACAAGAAGGGTTTGGAGTGCACACATTTTTGGTCGACGAATCGTGCCTGGAATTCGGGCCGGCCAACTCTCACATAATCCTGAGACCCTGGCCTGGATATGTGCCCAAGGTTCCCACCATCCCTTTCAAGGATCAGGTGGTGAACCTGCAAGTGCTGCTCTTGGATGGGATACAAGCACCTATCTAGCTCCCCAGATGGGTTCCTCACCTGGCGAACCCTAAATGGAGTTCCTCCAGCTCCCTTGGCAGTCAGGCATGGCATAGGCATCCGATGCTAGGTCTAGCATTCGTGTATATGTCTAAATGGTCAGTCCCTGTGCTCGACTAGGTGCCCATGTGTTGTGATTCCCCTAGGGATGATCCCACATGTGTATTCTTCCATGGTATGGCTTCTCTGTCGGCAAGCCTGTGTCTTTCCCTTGGCAGAGCATGCTCTGCTGTCTCTGCCGGTATTGTCTCCAACCTAGCAGGGCTGGTTCTACCACAGAGACCTTCCATATGTAGCACTACCTTAATGGTCAGTCCATATGTGTAAACTCAACATGGCCTCCGTAGCGTTCCTTTCCGCTTGGAATAGGCATGCTCTCCGAGTGTCTAGGCATGCTCTCCCACTATTTCTCTCACTGTGTGGATAAGAAGGAACAGCAGTGATACACTTTCTCCGTGTACAGCTCTGTCATTTCTTCAGCCCCAGCAGGTGCGGGGGGCCAGATAGTTGACTCAGGGCAATAAAAGGGACAGCGATTGCGGCATTTTGGTAGCTATCCCAATTCGTCAGTTCAGTTCTGACATAACGCCTCTGTTCCCTCCTTCAGAGAACAGGGGTTACATTAGTAACCTAGACTTTTTCAACATTGATGAAAAGCACTTAAAATTTAAAGCACTGAAATTAATTTATGACATTTTAAAAAATATATAGAAAATAGTAATGTAATAACATTTCATAATATTACTGGTTTTTACTGTATATTTGATCAAATAAATGCATTCTTTTGCATTTTGCATTCTTAGTGAGCATAAATGTTTTAACTCTCACGGGCTAGTATGTAGTGCAATCTTACAATAAAGATGCAGAATGACAAAATGAGGAGATTTTAATGAACATGGAGATACTAGACAACACAACACAACTACCATTAACATTAACACAAGACCCAGAACTATGAAAACAGAAGGCTAAAAAACACAGGGGATGGTAATCAACAGAACAGGGAACAGGTACGAAACTAATTAGAAATCATGACAACAAATGAATGAACGAGAACACAAATACGACAAAGAAAACCATGACTAGAAACTAAACATAAGACAATTAAACTAAACATGACCTTGACAAGAGTCTAATTATTCTGTTAAACTTGTATATTATGCTGCGTTCACGGCACCTCGTATTTACCAGAATCTTGAGATGACAAATATGTCATTATTTTCGGAGCTGTTCACGTCCTTGGACTGGTAATTATGCGTTTCCATGGCACCACCATCAATGCCTAAATGAATCTACAGCGGTCAGGTGGTACAGCAGCCACGTGGTGCATTTGGGAGCTTTCAGAAAACTCCCAGCATACAAGCTGTAATTACGAGCTCTACGAGGACGAGAACGCTTTTTACAAGCTAGAATCTCGTAACTACAGGAATTAGGAGGCCGCGTGAACGCACTTTTATTTAAGCTGTTGTTATTTTTATTTTTTCATTTCAATCACTGTTTTAGGGTTTTAGGCATTATGTTTCCATGCTAACATAATTTACCAAACAGAAAAAATTAGGAAGCTATCTTTTTTTTTTTACAAATATCATGTTAACACACATTGTTTATGTCTTGTCTATTCCTTTGTAAGTGCTTTCGTTTTATCAAATATTTGTGATAATCAACATGTGCTGTCAATTGACCTTAACGCTTGCCATAATATGAGAGAAGTTTACCAAAGGACAGTATGAGAATCAGTCTCCTGGAAATCTGTTTCAATCTGTTGTAGTACCATTCTGCATTTAACAAGACCCCTGTGAGAATGCGCTTCAGCAATCTGTCTGTAGCTGTAGTATGTTGATGTTACAGTAAGGGCTTGCCTGACTTTGCTTACCCTTGGAAAGCTTCTTTCTCCCTATGATCCAACATCTGAAGAGATGATAAAAACCCCCTGGTAGCCTCAGAGCAGCTGCCTGGCTTAACATTGTCAAAAAGCTTTTTTTACTCCCCCCATCGCTTCAACCTCTGGTGTGTATTTTATTGAGCCGTTCTCATCCCTCCCAACTGCATAAGCGGTGTTCAAAATGTATTTCCCTGCTCATTAAAACAGTCAGGCATGCACACTACATATACACTCTCTTGTTCTGAGAATGGCTCAGGCTATGATTGTTCTCTGAACTTACTTTTAAGTTTTCACAGAACGAATTTCATTAATATTCTATAACTTTGATAAGTAAAAGTTTAAACCATCTGCAATATTTTTTAATTGTTTGTCTTTGTGCAGGTTCATCAGACAAAGCCAAACTTTTTTCAGATGCTTAAAGTAGTTTGAGACACGCATCTCCAGACCCTTGAGTTCCGTTGCACTCCAGTTGTTTTTAAACACAAGAGCAGCCTCACCTGTTCTCAGGGTTGCATGTTGCCTTTAATAGCAGTATGGCTACAATGGTAGGGATGTTAAATACAGTTCAGGGGGCATAACTGTGTGTTATTTTTTTAAAAATTATTATGTTAATTTGACGACCCTGTTATATTCAAGAAAGCACAACAATAAAAAATCACACAGTGTAGAAGCTTACCCATGTAGACTACAGGCTTCAAATCTTAATATACCTAATTTACTAACTAGAAAATTATAAAAACTTACACCAAGCAAATGGGCCATATTGTCTTCGAAGTACATACATATGTGCATATTATGTCAGTGTTTACAATGATTCTTAAAATTTATAGCATTCAGTAAATAAAGTTTCTTTTAAAAACAGGAATTTTATTGACCAACTCTATGGAGCAGCATCATATCTTTTGATAATTTAGATATTAATTGTTGACATTTCTAAAACATTCAGTAGCTATTCAGTAATTTGTCTGGTGGCCGAGGTAAAGTGGTGGAAGGAAGGACTCTCGAGACTTGAAAAGGCTACATTTAAAGCATTGCACTTTTGGAATCCCATATGCTCCTGCACACCTTATATGTCTTCACTGATGATGACTTGCTAAACTCAGCCTCATGTGTAAAAATGCACCAGCACAAATCTTTCAAAACATTGGGCAGACCTTTTCTTCAATGCATCAAGACCAAACTCCCTAAGCGCCTTCACAAGGGTACAGACAGCTCCCAGTGCACTTCAGGGGCTGTTTTCATCTCATCTCCCATCATGCAGAGCAAATATCAAAAATGTGATTTGAATGTCAGAGAAAATGATTGCTGAAGGACAAAGGAAAGAGGTAGGCTACAAAATGACAAACTCGTTCAACAGCACATTCGGTTTTCTTTTATTGGAATCAAACGAGCCATCTCCCTCTCTCTTTCCAGTATTCCCTTATGTAAAGACCTCATGACTAAGAGAGGGAGAGAGATGAAGAGAAAGCGAGGGAGGGAGAGAAAGCCCTCGCTTCTCCAGACAGTAGGCTAACAGCCCAGAAGGTTAATTGAAGTCTGGGAGAGTGACTTTGGTGGCCTATCTTTAACAGGATGACCTATAAATGTTTAAATGTTTGATTTCTGCTTAGCTATAGAAAAATGGATCTTGTGATCTTTTTTTGCATGGCTAATGTCCTTGGACAAGGACTTTGGACAGGTTATTGAGTTAGTGCACTAGATAAATCTGAACACCAGTCTTACATTACTCAACTAATGAGCTAATGAAATTTGAAAAATCAGTGCACTTCCTTTAGGGGATTGGACAGGAACCGAGACATTAGCAGGTGGCATGGAGATTGTTTGGAACTTTGAAAAATGCCCTGACTTATAGGGGAATCGTTCAACAGCGTTTCATCCATCAGTGGGAACCTACAGATATTTCAAAGCCACAAAACTTCAGGCCTATCTGAGAATGAAATCTGCAGAGCATCCTAAATCTTTAAAAACTAATTTAGTTAATGACTTACCGCTGGCGATTAAAAGCTCTGCCTCCAGTTATACTGGCCTACTGATCAAAGTGTTTCATGATTTACTCTGCAGCATTTGTGTGTCTCTGCGCGTTTGAGTGTGCGCGGGCACGCACATAATCCTCCTTTTGCATCCTCGTCATTTGCGAGATAACCTTGTCATCGATCCACAAAAAAATGCCTGTAGATGAAACGTGCATTCTTGAGTTCTCTTAATCAAGAAGCTTATTGATTATATGACTAATGATGGGCCATTAAGATATGGCTGAAATGAATGGTCTGTCGTATCATACTGAGCTCTCAGCTAATAGGATGTTTCAATCAAGAGATGTTCATGATATCGCTTCTGTTACAACTGCTCTCTAATTTTATCTGTTCTTTAAGATAAGTTAATGTCCTTGTTATGTCTAGAATGCTATTGATTTGCCACCGCTTGGGTATTACAACACTATTTCATCTCTTTTCCTCTGCACATAAAAGTATGATACGCTCTGGAGGGGGGCAGAAGCAGTGGACAGGTGTGCTAAATGACTGACCAAGCAAATGTTTCACTTCCTGTGTCTTTCATATATTTTACAGTGACTTTTCCATTTAGTTTGTATATACTTGTGTTGATTAGGAACCATTTCAGTGAGAAATGAAATTTAATTTAAACACGCACAGCTGAGAAAAAATACAGGTTAAAGAGGGTCGGGCAGTAAAATTAGAAAAGAAGAAAGAAGTAAAGAAAGGTTCAGTCACAGGTGTACTTTGTTTCGGTTCCTGAGATTACTAGTTTTCTCTTGTTAGCATCATGAACTGTAAGTTGATTGTATCAGATGTGTTAGTTGTTTATATATATATATATATATTTATTTATTTATAAGGATGTT
>RJVU01042553.1:3067440-3083128 GCA_003731715.1 Anabarilius grahami
GTGTGGATTAAAGTAAATTATTTTGTCATTCAGCCTGTATACGTGTAGATGCAGGTGCTTTTCTGCTCACCCCTGTGCAAGGGTCTCCAGATGGCAGTGGGGTAAAGCCAGAAGGGGTCACCAGGTAAAACAAGGCTAAAATCTAGTCAGGAGCCCTGTGGTTGTCATTTAACCCCAATCCAGCACCTCACACACATACACCGTGTCCCCCGGTCTGAGGCCAGGAGAGACGGGCTATTGATCGTTAGCAATGAGAGAGCCAGCTGCCATTACACCATTACAGCCCTGACAGAAGAACTGCACTGCATTGATCTGCAGGCCAAGGCCCTCCTGCTGGTATTTATAGAGGTAGAGCGAGAAACATCCTTACCCCATCCTTCTTTATCTTTCTCTCGCTCATTCATCCTCCCTCTTTCTTTCTTTTTTCTTTCTTTCTCTCTCTCTCTTTGATGAGGTATAATTGATTGTAAATGAGAATGTGTTTCCTACCTGACCCCAGTGCACTGTGGGTAAGATTGATTACATCTAGCACAATTTTGATTGATATGATTCAGATGCTGAACACATCATGTGTTTACATTTATAACCAGGCTACAGTGGGTTTTAATAATTGAACTACAGTCTTCTTCTGTCTGTCTAAGTATACATGACACAATACACAATCAAATATTTGAAGTATTAAATATACAAGTGCACGATACCAGTTGTAGTCCGAATAACATGACGAACAAAGCTGTGCTACAATCGCATTATCTTGGTCTGGTTGTGCTGGTCGAACACATTAGCCCCACCCCCTTGCTTTGCTACCAGGCTAACTCTTATCGCTGTTATAATGAGTAGTAACACTATGATAATAATTTGTATTATTTAGTTGAATGAAGACATCCCACTTTCCAGATCTAATTTATTTGGCACAGATTTGATTGATAACGTTAGCTTGTTAACAGCTAAAAGAATGTTTGCTTATCTCTTCTAATTTGGCATTGTTCGTGGCTTGATTTAAGACAACCACACACTCCCCTTCCAACAATACTAATGAAGTCCAGATTATCTTGATGATTCTACAGATTATTTTATAAGATTTCCTTATCAGATTTTGATGTGATGTGTGTTCATCAATGGGGTCCATCAACTGTTTGGTCGGGCAAAAACCTCATATCTCCATATTTCATCTTTTTTTTTTTTTTTTCATAGATCATTACTTATTGGTCACTCTTTATGTCTGTCTGTGACTCCAATGGCTCCTCAAACTGTCTGTCAAACCTCATAACTCCACCCCACCTCTATTGTGAATGAAGTGCTGCACACATTTTGGAGCATGTCTGCTTGTTTGCAATGCAAAGGTAAATAAAGAACTGATTGTTTGAATAAGTACAGCATTTTCTTTACTCAAGAAACACACACACATATATAAGACTTTGAATTTGAGGAGCAGAGAAGTGTCTTATATAGCATTCCAATACTGTCTTAAATAGTATGTGCGTAGCAGCACTTCATCTTTTTATTATATGAGATTTTGGCCAAATGACAGAAAAAAAAACTGAGAACCCACAAACATTGGTAATGCATTCAATAAGACATGGAGACAGAGAGCAAGAGAGAGAGAGCTGGGGGGAAAAAATGTATCGTTAACCAAACATTTCTATGGACATATAAACCTACTGTTTGACAGATTTTGCGTAGCGATCGTCTGCAAACTATCGATGGTCAGCTAAACAAATGTATTTAAACTCACACAATACACCATCGCATTATCCCCATGGGTAACTTTTAATTCACTATACATTCGTATTGTTTACATTATATGCACTTAAGCACCGATTGCCAACAAAACAGACATTTGATGCAGTTTTACTTACCGCCTGCGATTCTGACTCATGGCCGGGATCTTTTACTGCTGTGACCGCTCCATCTTTCAGTTTCAATGATCTGTAAATCCAGCATCAAACTGGGCCTTCTTTATAAAACCATTAGCACTGATCCTGAGGGATCGAGCAGCCACGGAAAAACACAAGATATTCTCCATTCATTTTAACCAATAAAAAAATTGATTGCAACTTTCAGACACGACTTTATCCTTATTTTGTCACCTGTTGGAGTTTGGGTTCCTTGCTGCTGTCGCCTTTGGCTTGCTTAGTTGGGGACGTTTGATATTCAACAATGTTTTTGATCTGCCTGCATTGACACCATTGTATGTGAACTGAATTGAGCTGGATGATGAGCTCACTGTTTTCTCCAGTGCTGATATGTAGACAAATTAACTAAATTAATAACTATTGATTTTTACAATGGAATGAATCAATACTGAATTTAAGATGGTTAATGACACAGTTTTCTTTAAGAGCTGCTGTGTAGCCAAAATTATTTACCTGTTACCACTGTAAAGCTGCTTTGACACAATTTGCATTGTAAAAAGCACTATATTAATAAAGGTGACTTGACTTGAGATAAATAATTTGAGGCGGTTTGATTATTTTAATGACAAATGTCGAGAGCGCATCAATGTAATGAGTGAGCACAAATCTCTCAGCTCCACTGTTAATGCTGGGTTCTTTGGGAAGCAAGGTTATCTTTCCCTCACAACCAAAAACACAATTTTTTGGTGACATTGTTGATTTCATGGTCTAAAAACAAAGTGACAAATATTTCGAGCAAGTACCGTGCAGAGCTGCCGACGACTTCCATAACCCGAACGAAGCACGTTGATAGGCGTGCTCAAACATTTGGATGTTTAATGACCGTTGAAAAGACATCCCTCCGACACGTCCCGTCATGGTTGAAAAACAGTTCCAAAATGAAAGTCATGAAACGTATCTAACAATGTATCTGATAATGTATTTTTCTGTGTATTTTTTATCGATTTATGCTGTCCTACCGCGCTATTTTTGGCCAGGGACACGACGTTGCCGTCAGACCAATGTTTGCTGGGTAGGATCTCTCAGAAAATTCCCATCTTACAAACAATAATAGAGCTCTACGAGGACGCGGACGCTTTTTACAAGTTGAAATCTCGTAATTGCGGTAATTTCAACACGGCGTTTACACACCTTTGCTCATACGAGGTTTTCTACTGACAACAGGCCGAGGGAGAAAAATTTTTGCCTATCACACAATATGAGCTAAATCCGACCCCGATCATCAGTGAAAGCTTTTTGAAGTGATTTAGGGAGCTAGTTATTTTGCTCACAAAAAAAATTATAGTTGTGAATTTGTTTTTAATTTTCATTTAAAAAAAATAATTATATATATTTGTGTTTGTATGTGTGTGTGTGTATCTATATGTATGCATATGTAATATAGTGCATATATTCGTCAAAATGAGTTAATTTGTTTTAGCTACATAACGGGTTAAGGTGATTGAATGGCTTTTCTGTGGTAAATGTAACATTACATGACATGCCTATTGTTTAATTGGCATCTTTCTGCAGTTGAAACACTGATTAAGTTATTACATGAGACGATACATTTCGGTCATCTTTCAACATACCTTCTGATGTTTATTCATGTTTATTTTGTGCTGTAAATAGTACTAAAGCTGAACAGATGATCAGTTTACATGCACCCCGCGCTGCCACTTCGCTTGAACTGAGGTGATTTGTCACACCAGAGCCCCAAAATGGTATTTATTGTTTGAATGTTGTAATGTTTATTTTATAAATGTATTTTATAAACATATGAATAATCTTTAGTGAAGTTTTGTTCATGCATCAACTGGAAACAGCAAAGACTAAAGGGCTGGTGTGCTGCTGGAGACTAACAACGAACTCTTGCTTTTATATATTCTTGTTTACTGTATGTTCATTTTGTTCTTCTGTGTTGTTCGTTCATCATCTCTTTATTTTTTGAGAAGCACAATTTCGCTTCGCTTCACTTCAGCTATGATAAAGAGACATCTTGCATTTTGGGGTGGAGCAATGAAGGGAGGGGTGTGTTTGTTTAGGCTGATTTCAAATATCAACAGTGTTTCTCAGAAATTGCCTATTGCACCATTAAATGTCTGCACTCTTAAAGCAGGATGGATTCTGATTAGTTGTCAATGTTTTTGTCGTTAATCATTGTGTGTTGTTATCATTATGTTGTGGTGTGGACTTTGCTACTCTTTTATATTTAGAGCGATTTTTAGAACTATGTCTTTATTGTTATAGTTATCATCCTTGGTGTGAACGGCCTTAATGCTGTGTTCCATTTACCTCGGAAGAGGGATATAGGAGCTGGGAATGACGTCACACCCGAGGTGACCGCATTCCAGTGCACAGGTCAAAAAATTAAGAAGGACACAGATGCAGGTGTGCTTGCTTTTTCAGAATACAAACATAAAGAAGTGGTATTTTGCTCAGATAATGCTGAAGTACCATGTACACAATTAGAGTTTGGACAGTACTGTGTGTCCCACTGAGTTTATTGAGAAACAGACAAGCAGAAGTGCCATACTGTTTTCTGAAGTCAGGGTTGTTGAGCTTCACCCGAGTTTCCCAGTCACAAATCCTGCTTGAGGGGCCGTTCCAGTTAAAAGTTCCTACTGGGGCCTAAATTAAACACCATAAAAGATTGATTCTCGTGATTAAAACAATGTTGTCCTCCATGATTCATATTTTTCCAGCAACAAAGCACTTGAATGCGACAAGCTTGTAATAACGACTTCAGGTGGGAAGTAGGAAATTTACGATGGCACATGAAGGGAGCATTAAGAATTGATATCAGTTCACCAAAATGAGGATTGATTCAAATAAGAAACAATACTTTCAACCCAGCCCTATTTTACATGATATTTTAAAAAGCTAAATTATTCCTCAAGTCAGACTAAAATCAAAGTTTTAAAGTGCATCTAATGCCTGTGTGTAATCGTGATTTCCCACAGATCCATAAAAAGTTTACATATTCAAAGTTTGTACATTCACAAAAGAAAGCAATTATGAAAAAAATAAATAAAAAAAATGGATGTTTAAAATCTCACTTAATAAATCTCACCACCTCTCTCTCTTTCATTTTCACTCTGTGATATAGCACATTATCATCTTTTTGCCAGTGCTGTGACAGCACACTGTGCCATGGCGAACATTTCAGTATGTGTAAAAGTTGAAGCAATCAGCACCGGTCTATACTGCTTGCTTAGCAGGAGGTGTTCAAAAAGTATTGGCAGCTGACATAGCCTGACTTAATATCCAGCTAAGTGATTTAATAGCTTCTGTTGGATGCTTAACTGCTGTTTTTTCTTGTATTGATTTATGAGCTCATAAAGTGTACAGTGAATTTTCACCCGCCATGGGAGCTATTGAGCCCACCATTTGATATTTCATATCAGCTCAATACAGTAATTACGCACAATTTGGCAACCTTTCCATCTAAGAATATAAGCTAAAGGTGTGAAGAATGTTAATCCGTAAGAAACGTTTGTTCTATTTTGGTTGCTTGAGAACATGCATACAGTGGGTACGGAAAGTATTCAGACCCCCTTAAATTTTTCACTCTTTGTTATATTGCAGCCATTCGCTAAAATAATTTAAGTAAATTTTTTTTTCCTCATTAATGTACACACAGCACCCCATATTGACAGAAAAACACAGAATTGTTGACATTTTTGCAGATTTATTAAAAAAGAAAAACTGAAATATCACATGGTCCTAAGTATTCAGACCCTTTGCTCAGTATTTAGTAGAAGCACCCTTTTGATCTAATACAGCCATGAGTCTTTTTGGGAAAGATGCAACAAGTTTTTCACACCTGGATTTGGGGATCCTCTGCCATTCCTCCTTGCAGATCCTCTCCAGTTCTGTCAGGTTGGATGGTAAACGTTGGTTGACAGCCATTTTTAGTTCTCTCCAGAGATGCTCAATTGGGTTTAAGTCAGGGCTCTGGCTGGGCCATTCAAGAACAGTCACGGAGTTGTTGTGAAGCCACTCCTTTGTTATTTTAGCTGTGTGCTTAGGGTCATTGTCTTGTTGGAAGGTAAACCTTCGGCCCAGTCTGAGGTCCTGAGCACTCTGAAGAAGGTTTTCGTCCAGGATACATCCCTGTACTTGGCCGCATTCATCTTTCCCTCGATTGCAACCAGTCGTCCTGTCCCAGCAGCTGAAAAACACCCCCACAGCATGATGCTGCCACCACCATGCTTCACTGTTGGGACTGTATTGGACAGGTGATGAGCAGTGCCTGGTTTTCTCCACACATACCGCTTAGAATTAAGGCCAAAAAGTTCTATCTTGGTCTCATCAGACCAGAGAATCTTATTTCTCATCATCTTGGCAAACTCCATGCGGGCTTTCATGTGTCTTCCACTGAGAAGAGGCTTCCGTCGGGCCACTCTGCCATAAAGCCCGACTGGTGGAGGGCTGCAGTGATGGTTGACTTTCTACAACTTTCTCCCATCTCCCGACTGCATCTCTGGAGCTCAGCCACAGTGATCTTTGGGTTCGTCTTTACCTCTCTCACCAAGGCTCTTCTCCCCCGATAGCTCAGTTTGGCCGGAAGGCCAGCTCTAGGAAGGGTTCTGGTCATCCCAAACGTCTTCCATTTAAGGATTTTGGAGGCCACTGTGCTCTTAGGAACCTTAAGCGCAGCAGAATTTTTTTTGTAACCTTGGCCAGATCTGTGCCTTGCCACAATTGTGTCTCTGAGCTCTTCAGGCAGTTCCTTTGACCTCATAATTCTCATTTGCTCTGACATGCACTGTGAGCTGTAAGGTCTTATATAAACAGGTGTGTGGCTTTCCTAATCAAGTCCGAATCAGTATAATCAAACACAGCTGGACTCAAATGAAGGTTTAGAACCATCTCAAGGATGATCAGAAGAAATGGACAGCACCTGAGTTAAATATATGAGTGTCACAGCAAAGGGTCTGAATACTTAGGACCATGTGATATTTCAGTTTTTCTTTTTTAATAAATCTGTTAAAATACAATTCTGTGTTTTTCTGTCAATATGGGGTGCTGTGTGTACATTAATGAGGAAAAAAATGAACTTAAATGATTTTAGCAAATGGCTGCAATATAACAAATTGTGAAAAATGTAAGGGGGTCTGAATACTTTCCATACCCACTGTATGTCTGGTTGCTTCTATATCCATTTTAACTGAAAGTTTGCTTAATGTAAATCCATCATAGTTACTAATGCATGCTTCTCACTGGCTGCTTTTAGCCAGAATAACACCTACATGTTCAGCATTAGGTGAATAACATCAGTGTGTCCAAGAATCCCAAGAACTACCATATCTGTCCCTGTCAATAACCAACATACTGCTCCCCATCAATCCATCTCTCCATCTTTTTATCTGTTGGAGTTTTGTCCTCCATAATTCAGTTATCGTGGGAAACCATAATGAAATTTCTGCATTGTTTGTTATTCTCTCACAGTCTGTAATTCATCCTATCATACAACTAAGTTGAAGTGTCCTTCTGCCTGTTAAATGCAGAGAAAGAGTCCCTTTATATGACCCGGTTATATTTCAGACCTCTCTGGGCAGCCTGTCTCTCTGAGGGGAATTAAGTTAAGCATGTGGTTGAAATGGTTGGTTATGAGTGGAAGCATTACAGCAACAGGCTTTTAAAATCCATTTTGCTCTCTCTGATTAGATTTGGTGTTATCATCACTGCAGTGCTGAAACGACTGTAGCTTGTTCATATTTCTGAAGAAAAGCATAAATCCAACTAATTGCGGCCTGTCTGCTCCAGTTAAGGCTGATAAAGAAATATTGCCTGCAGAAACCACAAGTCACTTACATTTCCTTTTAAGGCTGCGCCTGGGGTCTCTCTGTTTCTCTCCTACCCTCATCTATCCATCCATCCATACTATATCTACATTGCTGTTTGAGGTCAGTAAGGTTCTTATAAGAAAATAATACTTTTTTTCAGCAACAATACATCACATTAAATTGATCAAAAGTGACAGTAAAGACATTTATAATGTTATAAAAGATTTCTATTTCAAACAAATGCTGTTCTTTTGAATTTGCATCAACTCATCAAAGAATATTGAACAAAATATGTAGCACAGTTACCACAAAAATAATAAGCAGCACATTGTTAATAAGAAGAAATTATTCTTGAGCACCAAATCAGCATATTAGACATGTGACACTGAAGACTGGAGTAATGGCTGCTGAAAATTCAGCTTTGACCCTAAAGGATTAAATTACATGTTAATATATATTTACAGTAAATGAAAAAAAGTTATTTTAAATTGTAATAATATTTCACAACTACTATTTTTACTGTATTTTTGATCAAATAAGAGCAGCCTCGCTGAGCATAAGACACGTAAAAAAAAAAAAATTACGGACCAGTAACGGTAGTGTACAGCATATCTAAAAACAGCATGACATTTTGGTAGTATTTTTAGGGCTGACAAATTTCATAAACATTCAGAGCCATAATCGTGCAAGTGAAGTCAAACTAACACACATGACTCACACAACATTTACAAAGTTAAATCCTTTTCCTCAGGGTTACATTACCCTCATGGCAAAGTGTAAAGCAACCAGCGTTGTAAAACTATCCTAATCTGGCAACGCTACTGCAGTGAACCAACACTACAAAACTGGCAATCACAAAGTATGAGATGCCATTCACTTCGAGTGTGAGCAAAGCTAAAACTCCTCTTTTTGCCAGGGCTCCTAGCACCTGCAGAGCGGTAGAGTGTGTTGTAATTGCAGTTGTATAATGGCCTGTTTAACACTATGAATAGGAACAGTGCACCTGATGAAAACAATGAGCAAACCCAAGAGATTGAGTGTCTGCCAACACTAAACCTAACCATTCAAACTGCCACAGATAAAGTTACAGTTCACTACTCTGGACTGCATTAAACTAATGGCGTTCATTGATATGGCTCAAAATGGAGTTGTTTTTCAAAATATTCTTTAGAATAAGGAATGGCTTGAGTGCTTAACATATGGCTCAGCAGATTACTAATTGAATATTCTGTCTCTTATTTTGTGTATCACCTTTCGTCAAGGCAGCATACAACCTCTCACATATTGCATATGTTATTCCGTCCATAAATTACATGTGGCGTCACATGATATTATCAGCTGTAATCATGAATAGGGAGGCAGTTGGCCATTAGTGTGGGAGGATGAAGATGAGTAGATTAACTCAGTCCTTATCACATTTTGCTAGAGAGCATGTGAAATCTATACAATACACACCATATTTAGATTGAAAACAATCTCTGTAATATATATGGAAATTTTGGTTAAAAGCATTTTTGATGATACTGGACATTATATGCTCTGTTTTGTTATTCTGTCACTATTCTGGACATTATATGTATTATTCACCATCCCCTAAATTTTGGGGGGTCAGTAAGTTTTTTTTTTATTGGAAATTATTACTTAAAATTGATCAAAAGTGACAATAAAGACATATATGTTTTATTTCTAATAAATGCTGTTCTTTTAACTTTTTTTTTATCAAAGAATCCTGAAAAAAATGCATTACAGTTTCAAAGTAGCAAAAATATTAAGCATAATAATATTTCATATTAATAATATTTCACAATATAACTGTTTTACTGTATTTTTTATCAAATAAATGCAGCTTTGAAAAGCAGACTTCTTTCAAAAACATTTAAGATCTTACTCCTAACTTTGGAATGGAGTGTATATATATACAGTATGTGTGTGTGTACGTATGTGTGTGTACTTGTATATATGGTTAATGACATGCGTATAATGACATGGGTATTACAAAGCAAATGGCTGTAAAAAAAAACAAAAAAACATACAAAACCGTGATTTTTTGAAATGTAAAAATTGACAAAATTTTCTGTGAAGGGTAATTTTAGGGTAAGACAGAAAATTTGATTTGCTCAGTATAAAAACCATTATGTCTATGGAGAGTCCCTGTAAACCACAAATACAGTACAAGAGTGTGTGTGTGTGTGTTTGTGAGTGTGTTTGTTTAAAGTGGATCATTTTTTTTATTATTTCATCATAAGGGAAGCAGTGTAGTGATAATGTTTGAGTTGTTTTTTTTAAAAGGTACAGCAGAAGTGGAGAGATTACTATTCACCCCCCTTTTTCTGAGATTCTGTTTGAATGGTTTGTTCAGATTAATATATGTTAAAACAGGGAGCAATAAATTATTTTAGTTTGCTTTTAATGCAGGGAGTGTAGCCTTAACCATAACTCTGACACAAGCCCACTGTCTAGAGCTGTTTTATGATTACATCACAATTGTAAAGTTATGGTATGGCTGTATTGTTTTGGATCAGTGGTATATTGCTTTTGATATCTGTGCTTTTATAATAAGTACAAGCTCCATTTGGGTCATTATGTTCTCTCTAATGCCTGTTCCTTTTGTCAAAATGTCCTACAATACATCTAGCGAGGCATGCTTTGTGTGAATAATTGAAGATATCAGAATTTTAGAAGTTAATAAGCTCAGCGTTCGGCCATGTTAGAGGCGTACTTTGACAAATGCATTATATTTCCTCCTCCCTTATGCACTTACTATCTGTTACAGCTAATATAAATATGCAAATCTGCCTGTTGAACTTTACTGGGGCTGCTGTGATTCGTCTCTTTAAGATATTCATTTGCATGGCTGAAGCACCCATGCATCATGCCAGTGTCATTCTGAAAGTAAATATTAATCAATTTTGTGTGATGTACCCCATCCCCCAGCAATCCCTGTTTCTTTGTTTGACTGTAACATTCGTTTTTTAACGTTTACTTGCTTTACAATTTAAGAATGGTCTTTGTGCATGACCCAGCTATTGTTGTATCTGGCCCTTGTACAATAGTGAACAGAAATGGTGGCATAATGAAATTGATTCATCTGTGTGAATTACATATGAATTTAATTAGATTGAGTTTTGTCCAATATCATCACAAAGACTCTCTTTGAACCTTAAACCAATATTTTCAGGAGCGGGTGATGTTCTTCGGTTCTGATTGACAGTGGCGTGGTTTATAGGGTGTGCATTTTTACAACACTAAAAAGGAGGACAGTTTGCAGGATTCAGTGATGCCATGATATAACATGAAGGGAAAAACACCAAACCTATAAAGCAATGACAGAAATAAACATTTTTATTAAGGGGCAATATTGCCCCCTTAAATTGATTTCCAGGGGCTTTTTTTTTTTACCTTTATAAGGTCCCCTTTCATGAAAATTCTTAGATTTATTCCATGAATTAAATTAGACATTATAACAGTATTACAAATAGACCCTTTTCACATTTCCGGAAGTCGTCATAGTTGTATAAAATATTAAAGCGGTGAATGAGAGACTTCGTTAAATATATTTTTTGCATTTCCATTTGCACAAATAGCAAAAGAAAAACTCCACAATAGTGTTTTCATAACTTTCAAAAAGAGGAAAAAATAGAGAGCGATTGATAACGGCAGTCAGAAGAGAGAAAGATGTCATTTTTCATAGCCACTGTATTATAAACACCCTCACAGCAGTGTTAACTAGTTTTTTGTAATTTGATGAAACAGTAATATAATACTAAGTATAGTGTTATAAACATAGTACATACATTAAAAAAAAAATCTATATATATAAAAAACTTTGCAGGATTTACGATATTGATGACCGTTAAAACACCTCATCACAGTCCGTGAAAAGGGTCTATCAAATAAAATCAGCATCACTAAATCTATCTTTGTACTGCAGAGGTGACACAGAAGCTGCATCTGAAGTGGCATTTAGATGTATTTGCTCAAACTGTTTAATGCTGCTCAGAGATGCCATGAATGTATTTACACCGCGGTTACAACTGCATAAATAATGTTATGAGACTAATGTTTTCCCTGTGGTGAAAATCAAGTTTTTAATGTTGTTTATGTCTATCTGGTGTTTTTAACATGCTTTAAGACAAACCATGTGCAAATTCATAAGTCAACACCATTGCTGAGTATTTTCTATTTAAAACTGCAGTAAACCAAAAACAGAAAATCGCTGGTATTTCTGACGTCACAAACTACCTTGTAACCAATCACATCAACGTGCTGGTGAGCTTTAGCATATCATTAACTGACCGCGCAAGAGTATCAAAAGAAGGTAATCCTGGTATATTTTCCTGTTGATATTAAAAATCAGGTAGATGTAGCAACATGGCGGGTGTATGATGCATATTACGAAGTTATGATGAACTATATGCCTTTCTCCACTGATGTTAAGATGTTCAAAGCGTTTATAAGGATACTGATTGTTAGAAGGCAGCTGTCTGACTCGTGAATGTGAACATGGTTTGTGTGACATTAGCAACACATTATTAGCTGTTTGATAACATAGTCAAGCAAAAGGCTAATCATATTAATTACCGTTATGTGTCCGACATTGTAAAAAGCGATACCATTGTGCAGCATTTACCTCAGTAAGTTGAGCGAGTGAGGGGAGGCAGGGCTAATTATCATATTCATAGATCTTTGTATATTAAATGAGGCGTAGAGTTACATTCAAGCTATTCGAAGGCATTAAGAATTTTTTTCACAGGAAAAAAACATTTAAATATGTAATTTTGGTGATTAAAGATGAGTTTTAAAGGATAAAATTATTGACTACAGGGGCACTTTAAACATAAAATATATTGAAGATAGTTGGGCTGCCACTAATGACTATTTTTATATCGATTCATCTGTCGACTAATTCACCGATCAATCGATTACTTTGATGTGATGCTACTAATTTATCGATTAATCGATTACTTTGACATGATACGCATAACGTTAGCTCCCACTAGTGGCATGGAGGAAACGGTTATTTTAGTCAAAGCGTGAAAACGAAATTTAAAGGTGGTTCAGTGTTTTTTTTCTAGGCTTGATTGTGTTTTTGGGGCACCGTTTAACATGTCTTAATGCTTCGTTTTTTTGAAAACGCTGTATTTTTCATATATTTTACCTTTATTCTACACCTCTGTTTCCACTGTCATATGAACAGCTTCTATGAAGCCGCTCCCTCCGAAATACGCATTGTGCTCAGATTGGTTAGCAGGTTGGTAGCTGGCCCAGTGTATTGTGATTCGCTGAAACGTCCGGAAACACCACGCCCCTTGCCATTCATTGTTACGTGCTTTAGTGGAAATGTAAATAATGGCGTCTATATTGCTGTATCATATTGAGCCCGAATCGGACCCAGATGAAGAGGGTAAAGCAGAACCTCTGCAATCGCGGCTTTTAAAGGACGTTTATGAATGGTATTTCATTTTTTTTATTTGTGTCAAAGTGTTTAGATATGCTGTCACTGCTGTTTGTTAGCTTTCAATATAGTTTTATCCTGATTAAAGCTTTACTGTAGCCGAATACATGACTGAGTAGTACATTTTTGTAAAGGTAGCTTTTAATTTATAGCATGAACAACTGTTTGTTTATGAACATAGACTTTGTTGGTGTTTGTTGGAGAAGTATGCAGTAGAATTTAGCTAACTGGCTAGCTAAGCAAAACCACGTTGGTCTTTGTTTACGTCCTTGATGCAACCAAAAATAGCAACAGAACTATACATTTAAAAGACATGTACAAACAATAAAACGTACTTACCGTTTGCAGCCAATAAACAGCAGCTTCTGCTTTTTAAAGTGGGAACTGCTTCATCTTTCAGTAAAAGCCTTTGTGCAAATCCAGCATTGAACTCGTGTTGATTCTGGAAGCTGTCTTCAGTGCCGCATCCAGTGTAGAAAATATCACAGATTATAATGGGTTCTATTATCTTTTGACGCGTCGCGCCGCTCGCGTCCGGTGTACACAACTCTTCCGCTTCCACATGCTGCGCGACATGGCCTCGCCCACTTTGTTGCGTGTTCCCGGAGGAGTGTTTTGCAGGGTTTATGATGTCACCAACCCAGGAAAAAGCTCGTTGTAGTCCAAACCTGTCGTTTTTGTAGGCATTAAACTGCCATAACTTTAAAAGACAATATCTCTGACTATAACTTTCAGCGCTGTAACTTTGCAGATACTGTTTATGCTCAAGCAGCAACATTACACACTAACTAAAGTTAAAAAAGTGAAATTGCATTGAACCGTTATTTTAAAAGGTAAAATAACATAAAATGATCAGTCGATTAAAAATACTTAGGTCGACTAATTATCAGCGTTGACGCAGTCAATTATATAGACCAATCGTGACAGGCCTAGAAGACAGTCATATGAAATGTTAATAAATTATAAAAAAATAAATTATACTTTACATTTGAAACTAAAACTGCTTGTAGGTGGTGGCATACCACTGTTTTAATGAGTGAGTAGGTGGTTATGTTCACATGTGCACCAATAATGCAATTATTTCTAATAATCAGAGTAAGGACTTAATCACAGTAAGATGTTCACAAGACACAAGCAGAACTCTTCACTCCAGTTTACATGCAATTTTTATTATTCTGATTATTCGCTACCCACCAAACACGAACGTTCCCCTAATGTTCCCATATGGTTCCCATTTCTTTATTTTTTGGGGAACCAAATAAGAATGTTCTGGGAACGTTCTCTATTGATTTTTATTTTATTTTTTGCAACCTAAAGAGAACGTTCCCAGAACATTCTCTGCAGGTTATTTTTGACTTTTATTTTTATAACCTAAAGAAAACCTTCCCAGAAAATTCCCTGTAGGTTCTTTTTTGGTTCTTTTTTTTTCTTTTTTTTTGCAACCTAAAGAGAACTTTCCCAGAACATTCCCTGCAGGTTATTTTGGGGTTTTATTTTTATAACCTAAATAGATCCTAATTTGCTGAGAATATTTACATTTTACCCTTTACAAACGAGGTTGTAACAAGTTTTACAGATATTGTTTGTGTATTAAATTTACATCTGTCCTATCTCAAGTTACTGTCAGTTCAAGCTTTTGTCAAATCAAAAATTTCAAGAAACAAAACATGTAATATATATGATTTAAGTGCACTGATTGATTCATTCATTCAACCAATTTGCTCAAATCTTTATGAATGGGTTATTGAATCATTGACCCAACCGATTCATTCAAAAATACTGAATCATTCAGGAACAAAACACCACTGTGTTGATTGGAGAAGCAACGGTTCTGATGTTATTCTGTTTGGAACTATTCTGCTGTGATTGGTGGAATAGAGCAAAAACAGAGGATACTGAAAACATTGTGTCTAAAATGTCTGTCACTTAATATTAACTTAAACATTGCCAATTTTTTATTAATTAATTAACTTATTATATACCATTGGAAATATAAAAGTATAAAACAGAGATAATCTCAAGGCTGCGCTGGTAGGCAGAGATGGTATTTCAAAACTGGACTGTCCAACCTAAAACCAGACAGATGGCCACCCTAGGTGTTACAGTATCTGCATGAACTCTTCTGGATTAGTGCATATAAAACCCTAAATTTACACTTACCAACTACAGTAAATGTTTTATTCTAAACTCTGTCATGCTCAGAAACCTTTAAGGAAACACAGATATGGGTCTGACTCACTCCCTGAATGAAGTTTCCATCATGATTCATTCATAGCAGAACATCAGAACTCAACAGCCTGGTACACAGTCAAACAGAGAATGGGATAAGAGCACAAGGTCAGTCTGCTTTCTTTCTTTCCATCTTTCTCTCTGTGTACTTGCTCTCTCACCCTCTCCAGCAGGGTTAAGAGCATTGAACTGTACACATTCATAACAAAAATAAGCTAGATGTTAGATGAATATCCAGCTATGTGTTGCATAGCTCGAAATCAAAAGCTTAAGACTCAGAATAAAACACAAACCTATCCAAAGGGCCTTTTTCTCCC
>RJVU01042553.1:3083149-3100084 GCA_003731715.1 Anabarilius grahami
CACACACACACACACACACACACACACACACACACACACACACATACTCAGCCCCAGTGGGATCCCCAGTCAGACAAACAATGATAAAGTAGTGCTCTTATGCCTTTGACACTTTGAGGAGATGCAGACCTCAAAACGGCTAACTAATAAACCCTGTCTGACTGCCACAAACCCCGTGTACACAGAAATCCAATGTAATGTTACTGATGCCTCTGTGTGTTTCTTGAAGAATATTGTTTATTAAGGTATTGCACATTTTCCCCAATCCCATTGGAAAAGGTCAGTGTATGGTCAAATTGAGTAAACTGGGCCACTTTTTGTCCCTGAGGTGAAAAAAAAAATTGTTCAGATTCACCCTAATATTCAAACGTTGGCCATTTTAGTCTGAGCTGACCGCTAAAAAAAAGACAACATGTGGTCCTGATGAGCAGTCTAAAGTGAACAAAACAAACCGGTTTCTAGGTCCCGCTGAAGTAAAAGGGCAATGAGGAGAGCGAAAAGTTTGATTGTGAGCAATACCCGCAAAGTAACGGAGGGAGGACGGATGAGTGGATGGGTGGGGGTGCCGTTGCCAAAAGGTCAAGCATGTAATATAAGAGCAGGATCTCGGCCGTCTCCATCAGACAAAAGCCTCCCGCAGTAGACACTCCTCTGTTCTTTCTCTTCTCTTAATTACAGTCATATCACCCTGCCACCATCGCCTGTCCTTAACATATTCCTCTTTATTTGGAGTCCTTTTTTCTCAGCTAATGGAATGTCAGCTCTCTGCTATTCCCTCTCCTCATCTCACACCGATCAAAGTGACCTCTGCCTCTCCGCCAGCGCGCAAATCAATACGCACACTGACAGAAAACCACACAACATATAATAAATGACAATCTGCGCACACACTCACACGGGCCGTCCCATGGCATTTCTGACAAAAGCCTTTCATAGCAGTCATTCTGGAACGATGGCAGTGAGTTATGTTTAAAAGAGGATTGGCAGAGCGCTCGGCTCTGCGCAGGTGTGGATATTACAGGGCAGGTTCGGTTAAAGCATCTCTCCTCGGTGTGTGAGAACGCCCGGCCCGGCCCGGGGCTGACAGCACCAATGCCATTACAGTTGTAGCTGTTTATTGTGGTTGTCTTGCTGGGAGAGGTTCTATCCAAAGCAATTTTCCTCTTAAGGGGGCAAATTGCTGGCGGAAAATTGTATGTGCTGTCGCTCAGCCATGATTGGCAGGGAGGCCGAGTTTGGCAACAGCGAATAAAGGAGAATGAAAGGATTTCATACTCAGAGCTGAGAGCAAGTGAGCAAGGGAGGGATGGATGGAAGGAGGAACGAGAAAAAGCACAGTGCATATTAAAATGTGTTGTGAAAAACGAGTGTGAAATTTCACACAATTCTGAAAACGACTGCTGTTCTTCCAGGTGGAGCGAGAGAAGCCAGGTGTTTGTGAAAACCTCATAGAACTAATCTCTCTCTCTATCTTTTTCCTCTCTCTTTTTTTTCCCCCATCGGTGTGCGCTAGCTTTGTAAAGGATCAGGAGGATTTGTAACAGCTGGCATTCTTCCAGTCACTTGAAACAGAGAGAGAGAAGAAAACTGAAGTGATGGAGAGAACGGCAGACGCTTGCATTCTGCAAACTTTGATAGTAGTTATTATCTGCAGGCACTCTTAGTGAAATAAAGGGGTGAAGTGCTGTGAACTAGCTGAGTTGTCTAAACTCTTTCGTTCTTTGTTTCTATTGCATTAACAGGCAGCCTCTTTCGGCTTTGGTTCTTGTCTGCTCATAAACAAATATGAAACACTCTTCCTTCCTGATCAATACTTTTCATTATTTCTTTCTTTCTTTCCTGTCCATCCTTCCTACTCTTTTCAATTTTTTCTTTTCCTTCCTTCCTTCCCTCCCCATTTTTGCCTTTCTTTCGTCTATTTTCTTTCTTTCTTTCTTCCTCCCTCATTATCCACCCTTCTTACTTTCTTTTCAATCTTTTCTTTTCTTTTCCTTCCTTCCTTCCTTCCTTTCTTTCCTGTCCAAACTTTTTTTTTCTGTCTATGCTTCTTTCTTTCTCTCTCTCTCATCTCTCATCCCTCCCTCCCTCGGTTCTTCCTTCCTTCCTTCCTCGTTTCTCATTTTTTTCTTTCTTTTCCTTCTTTTCTCTCCTTATTGTCCATCCTTCCTACTTTCTTTTTAATATTTTCTTTGCCTTCCTTCCTTCCGTGTCCAAACTTCCTTATTATTTGTCAATGCTTTTTTCTTTTCCTTCTTCCCATGCCTCCCTCCCTCGGTTCTTCCTTCATTCCTTCCTTTCATTCCTTGCTTCCTTCCTTCATTTCTTTTTCTTTTTTGTTCTTTCTTTCTTTCCAGTCCATCCTTCCTTCTCTTTTCATTCTTTTGCTTCCTTCCTTCCTCATTTTTTTCTTTCTTTCTTTCTTTCTCTTTCTTTCTTTTTCTTTCTTTCTTTCTTTCTTTCTCTGTCTTTTTCTTTCTTTCTTTCTTGTCAAAACTTCCTTATTTTCTGTCCATGCTTCTTTTTTTCCTTCCTCCCATCCCTCGGTTCTTTCTTTTTCTTTCTTTCTTTCTTTCTTTCTTTCTTTCTTTCTTTCTTTCTTTCTTTCTCTTTCATTTTGCTCTATCTCTCCCTCTCTCTGCAGATGGCTATTCAGCCTCATCCATTAACTGTTATTGTTTTTCCTGAACATGACATTGATTCAATTTAACACCAATCAATTTCAAACGCTTCTGACATTCAGATCTGACCTTAAGGCAAACGACTCATGAACTATGATCAGAATTAAACTTTTGCTAACGAGGTGATCTCTCAGCCTTGCCCAGCAGCAATGTTCGCTAAAAATTAGATCAATTATTATAAGGGAAACAGACCCTAAGTTGATTACCCTGCCCTCACTAATTTGTGTAATTAATAACCAGGCCTGGACTAGAATAAGAAGTTTATTAATCCATATCTACAAGCCAGTAATGAAATTGCATGGGCAGGTCATCCATTTAGATGGTAATGTCATAATCAATGCTGCCACACCATACATGTTAATAAGCATTGTTATGAATTGTTACAGTTAGAGCTGTGTGTATGGAGACGTCGGCCTCTTTGTGTTGTTATGTATGGCAATCAGACGCGTGAAAATGGCAAATCTAATTAGGAATTCCGACTGGAGCGGCTGGGAACACTGAGAGCAGTAGACGGTATCGGAGCTGACAGCTGCCAGCCGGAACGCCGAGTGTCGGAACAAAACCAGCATTCTGCACCACAACGGGAATGACAGGAAAAAAGGATGTATCACAAACGAATAATTGCACTCTGCATGGCCTATTGCCATATAGCACAATAGATCTGCCAGCACAGGAAGAAGATGCTATTGTGTGTGTACAAGCACTCTTTATGAGTTTTACCTCCGATTCGAGGGGATAGACTCGTGTCATCTGCATGGCGATGAGGCTCCTGTTCTCGTATTCAGTCTTCCTCTGCAGGCCCTGTGAGGTCCTCCTCTTCTGCATGCTAGATAATGCACTGCATTCATCTGCTAAATTAATAAATGTAAATTCACACATATAGAGGACTTACTAGTTATAGGATTCATATATAGAGGGTTTATACTAATTCATAACATAAGGAGGAATGTTTCCTTATATTATAAATTAGTGTGAATTAGTGCATAATTTACACTGCACATCACTACATTTTTCAATGATTCTCAAACGACTTGTCCGATGCTTCAGTCTCTCTAAACCAGAGGTTCTCAAAGTGGTTCCCAGTGGTTCTCAAAGTGTGGGTACTGCAGGGGGGGGGCAATCGCTGTGTGTTGAGCTCAGTCTTAGAATGTTTTAGCTAGTTGTTAAATGTGTACCCTTCTTTAGATTCTTGACTTGTCACTGTCTGAACAAACCCAACATAGAAGCTGCTCGCAGTATCCGGGGCCAGGCACAAATTCACAGACGGGCATTACATTTTTTCAGGGGGGCACATATGAGATCAACCTCATTGCATGGAGAGAGAAAAAAAAAACGGAAGAATTAACGTACCACTCCATTACGCGATACAACAGATGAGTCGTAAATCATTGGACCAAGCCTACTTAAGCATTCTAAACACACGTCGTAGGGCAGATTCTGGTTCTTAGCGCTAGTTAATGATAAACATTTGAAAGCTTTATATCCTAATCGCTGAACAATTGACACACTTTTGGCAGAATTCTACATTTTGGCAGAATTTATTTCTCTTTGAAACCAAATTTTCCTCCATAATCTTGCCAGTCAAAGGTGAGGCGAAATGGGCAAAGTGAGGTGCGACTCTCCTTCAGCCCACTTTGAATAAGGGGGGAAGCTAGAAATCTGACCAAATATCCCCAAATATGAGAGGGTGCTGCAGTTCCATTTTTCACCACAGATTTACATTGGAAATCCGCCAGATTTTTTTAAAGGTTTAAAGGGGGGTGCGACCAAAAAAGTTTGAGAACCACTGCTCTAAACCCCTTCTTTCCGCGAACATACCCTGCTCTGATTGGCCAGGTGGCACACTCTGTTGTGATTGGTCTGCCTGTTGGAAACGAAACTCCCATTACTTTACAGAACTTCAGTTCCGGTCTGGAGGCTTCCAGAGCTCAGCGATTGTACACACTGACAGTAACGATGGCGTCAATTTGAACATATCAATCTAACCGCGAGTCCAATGATGAAATATTGGAAGAATTATAGTTTTTTTAACCCCAAACCTCCATCGCAAGGATGACTTGAGCAGCTTCTCAGCGCTACACTACTCTTTTTTGAAGTTCATCATGAGCATAGACTGTAAAAAAAGATGGACGGCGCGACGCCGCTTCCTTCCATTGTATTGAACTGAAGCCAAAACGGACGCCGATGGGCGCGGACACGTTACGCAAAAACGTCAAAAAAAAAAAAGTTTGGAGCCTGGGCATGCGCAGAAGGACTCGTCAGTGGAGCCGGAGGCGGAGTCGCAGTATCAAACTTCCGCCCAGACGACTGCGTCATCATTGATGTATTTTAAATAGGCTATATAAATTATACACAATTTAAAAATCTACCTATAAAATAATAGGCTATTCTGTTTCTAGAGCAATAATATTTTTGAAACAGCAAAATCAGTTGATACACTCAATATAATATGCCACTAGAAACAACTCTAAAATGTCATAAACGGTCCTGCCATTTTAAATAAAGGGTTAATCTAACGTTACAGGAGATCGATTGCTGTAGGCAGTGCTAATTTATTAGAGTAGGCTATCATTAGTTTTATCCTGCTAATTATTATTTTAGACCCATAAAAATAATTAGTAACTGCCAGATAACGATCACCTGCTTTTTCCCGTCATACTGAACGTTAGGCGTGATATCTTAACTAATAACATTTATTAATTGGCTTATAAAGCCCACATTTAACATTACCGAGAAGAGTTCAGTGATCCGTCAGATCCTGTAGGTCGGTTTGGAAAGTTTACTGCTGAACAACTCATTTTGTCTGTGTGAAATAACACAGAAATTGAAAATTAATAGTTAGTTATATATCTTCAATCTCCCCCTCGCCTCGAAGCACCGACGGTCCTCAGAGAAGCTGTCAATCAACTGTGAATCACGACGACACGCCCCGTTTCTATAGCACCAAATTGCTAGCTAAAATCAAACTTATCACAAAAACGAACAATTGAATATAAATCAGCTTGATAACAACTACCTCAAATGACCAAAACCATCTTTCGGAAAATTTTATTTGAAGCGTAATTTATTTTAAAGTTTTCACTGAAGTCTCATTCGTCTGCATTGAGAGGGCAGGGTTTATGACATGTACTGCATCCAGCCTCCAGGGGGCGATCAAAGAGCCCGCAGCTTCACTTTACAGGACATATGAGGCACACCCGATCATGAGATGTTGCAACTGTAATATCCTCACCATAAGCATTAAGTGTATGTCCATCAAAAAACTCATTTTTCTCATTTATGGCGGTGCATATGTGGGAACTGTATCATTTAACTGTATCAATAATAGTGCTAACGTTAGCCGAGCACTAACATAAATGACTGATGTAACATTAAAGTTTGTAAAGCTAATCTTGCTCCGTCCTTTATCACTACTCAGAGTTGTGAGAACGATATAGGCTACAATCTGCATTAATGGACACAATTTTAGTGAGCCAAAGATGATTTGCAGAAGTATTTCAGTTAGACAGTAATAACGTGAGTTAGCCGGAGATCTACACAATATAAAACACAAAGCTACGTATTTTGAACACCCAGTAGAAAATATATACATCAATAATTAGCCTAATCGTACTTCCAGGCTGTGATTCTGAGGAGCAAGTTGGTCCAAATAAAGTTGGTACAGTCACATGAATAAGCATTTTGTATATCCTATAGACCTCTCGGAGATTTGAGAAGCACTCATGAAAATTATATTCTGCTGTTGTATCACTGTGGTGGGTTTGGTCACTTTCTGCATCTTTTCGACATGTATACAATACGAACCAGTTACAGCGTTTGAGGGCCAGTCAAAGTAGACGTTGGTTTTTTTTTTTTTTTCAAAGTAGATGTTTGCGGCAAATATGTTATCCAGTGACGTGTAGCCGTCACGGAAGTGGGATTCGAAAACCTAACGATTCGTTAAAGCGGTTCATAGTCGATTCATCTTTTGAGAGACTAGGGCTGCGTCCGAAAACTGGAAAATGCTGCCTTCGGAGGACACATTTCAAGGTAGGAAGGCATCAAGGCACGTCCGAATCCAATGTTAGCTTCACTTCCTGTTTCCTGAGATACCTTCAACTGATCGATTTTTGAAGGAAGCATAGAGGTATCCTTCGCTGCCTTGATATCCCACAATCCTGTGCTTTCCATTCTGTGACAGTTGAGCTAGAAAAATAAAGATGGCGTCTGAAAGTTGCGTTTGCTGCTCAGTTTGTGTATAAATGTACGATTTTGACCAATATATTTCAATTTTGATATCATTTCTATTGAGAAATAACTACTGTAGTAATTAAATATTTGTTTAGTTCTCACCAAAGCTTGCGCTATATTGCTGTAAATCAATAAACTGTTACGGTGCCTCAGAAGTCTGTCCGAAATCAATTTCGTGAGGTACCTTCATGCACAAACGCTGCCGTACAAGTCATTCTCTTATAAGACAGTGAGGCAGCAAGACAGCTACCTAGGTTTTCGGACGCAGCCTAGGGCTGCGTCAAAAAACCTAGGTAGCTGACTTGCTGCCTCATCAAGCAATGACTTGTAAGGCGGTGTTTGTGCATGAAGGCACCTCATGAAACGAATATTTAATTACTACAGTAGTAATTTCTCGCTAGAAATTACATCAAAAGTGGAAATGTTAGTCAAAAATGTACATTTACTCACAAACTGGCCAGCAAACGCAACTTTCGGACGCCATCTTTATTTTTCTAGCTCATGTCACAGAATGGAAAGCACAGGATTGTGGGATATCATAGGTAGCTAAGGATACTTCTATGCTGCCTTGAAAAATCGATCAGATGAAGGTATCTCAGGAAACAGGAAGTGAAGCTAACATTGGATTCGGACATACCTTGATGCCTTCCTACCTTGAAATGTGTCCTCCGAAGGCAGCATTTTCCAGTTTTCGGACGCAGCCAAGAGGCTTGTTCGAGATGCATCGGCGCTGCGCAGACAGATCGACAAATGACATCAAAGTACCGCACGAAAGATTGGAGAGCAAACAACTCCTTATACTTTTGAATTGCTCTCGCGGTACTTTGATGTCATACGCCGATCGGTCTGTGCAGCGCCGATGCATCTCGAACAAACCTAATTAACTTGTAATGACATGTAATATTTGAAAAAGCATAATTGGGGCAATTAAAAATAAGATTTAAAATTATTACATAAGTAATTCCTGTGATGGAAAGATGAATTTTCAGCAGCCATTTCAGCAGCTCCAGTCTTCAGTGTCACATGATCCTTCAGAAATCATTCTAACATGCTGATTTGGTGATCAAGAAACATTATCATTGTTGAAAATAGTTCAGTGTTTTTGATGAAAAAAAATTCAAGATTATTTGATTTATAGAACATTTAAAAGAACAGCATTTAATTGAAATATAAATCTTTTGCAAATGTCTTTACTGACCCCACAAACTTTCAATTGGAACTGTATATGTGGGGTATAGAGAAGTATACACTGTTTACACTGATTCACTACTACTATTAAATAAAACATATAACAAATACAAAACTAGCAGTTGGAAGAATATGTTTGAAACCTGCATTTACTGTAAGTGTACTGTAAGTCATACAGACCTTGTGTCCTAATAAGCACCTGTAAATAATGCAGTGTTAGAGACAGATGAAAGGAGTGAAGAGAGAATGAAAAGTGCACAGGTGCGCAGTCAGACACACCAGTCCTGCCACAAGTTGCACACCAATGCTTACTGCTTTTAGCACCTTACACATGCCACTGTGTGTGTAGGTGTGTGTGCTGCCTGTTATAAGCTTTAATATTTTACACATGCACGCTGCATATGTAGCTCTGCAACACCTGTTCTTCGGAGCCAACTGCAGCATCTGCTACACAGCTCATTAATGACTACACAGATACACACCAACATATATTAAATGAAATGCACACAATGTGTATTTTCCTCCCCTCTCTCACACCTTTTCGGTAAACTTCTATAAATTCCCCTTTGATTAGTGAAGACTGTTTTACAGCTAAAATGATAGATAAAGCCTGATCTAAGTTTGATCACAGGCATCAAGATGATCATTAAGAGCTCGAGATGAAACTTAATCAAAGAGATCCTTTAAAGAAAGGTGAATAAGTAGAGGTAATGCTATCATCAGTCATCATCCCAGCATTACCTGCTCCAGTTTTTGAGCTTTGAAGACGGCCAATAAAAGCTGCTGTTAGGATGAAGTTAAAGTGATTCTCTGGGTTTATATTGGGTTAGTACTGATTGGCTTTAAATTGCTCTGTCTCGAGATTCCCTTTCATCTTTACTGCTGGAAATCACTGTTTTCCTGTTGTCTGAGTAGGTTTAAACATTTACTCTCATGGATGTTTACCCTTGGGAACGTGAGGAGGAACAGCTCAAGGAGTGAATTTCAACTAACTAGCAGTAAAGGTGAAGAACAAGACACTGAAAGCGCGCAGATTATAGGCATGTGCACTCAACTATGGAAAATAAGATAAAGGCAAAGCTGAAGACCTGATCTAATACCATGAGTATTTGCTAACCTGTGAAAGATGCATATTTAAACACAGTACTACAACACACTTTCTTTGTGTCAAGAAGGCATGCAGCGGCTCTGAAGCTTCAAAGCACTATTGCTATGCGCTCAAAAATATTTTCGGCTGAACTTAATTTAAATGTGGACAGCACATGTTGGAAATGAGATTTCTTAACATGAAATTGCCATGTCAACTCAACTTTCAATATTTTGTAATTGAAGCTGTATTATTATGAAGTATCAAAGTAACTCAAATAAAACGATAGCATACACAAGCATGTTAAACTAAATTTTTTACAGTATGTAACGCATGGTTGCACAGTTATACACTCCTACGGTCTACATATTTCCACTAAAATGTCAGTGCAACACAAACGTCTATAGTATTCTAACAAACTTTGGAAGCAGCAAACTTGGTCATATTTCTAATAACTGTCAATCACAACTAATTATATTATTATATAATATATAACCACAGAACTGTTGAATGCTTGATTCTGATTAGTTGACAAACATTCTAAGGTGTGCAATTATTTTTCAGTAAACGCACAGCTATGAAGTAGTTCAAGGTCTGTTGAACGCATTACAGTTCCATATCACTTTGGCCAATTATTTCAGTTATTTCATTTGTCCTTGCAGCCTACAAGAGCAAAATAACCGAAAGAAACAAAAACACTGACCAAGTTAGATGTAGAATGATGTTTTGAAATTAGCAACAGAGGCTTGGGATAAGATGCGTAAGACATTCGCTCTACACACAAGAGCACTTTAAAGGATCAGTTCACTTTCAAATGAAAATTACCCCAAGCTTTACTCCCCCTTAAGTCATCTTAGGTGAATATGACTTTCTATTTTCTGATGAACACAATCGGACAAACATTAATAAATATCCTGTCGCATCCAAGCTTTATAATGACAGTAAGTGTAACCAAACGAGTATGAGTTGAAGAAAGTGTCTCCATCCACATCCATCCATCATAAACCTATTCCACACGGCTCCGGGGGTTAATAAAGGCCTTCTGAAGCGAAGCGATGCGTTTGTGTTAAAAACATTTCCATATTTAATAAGTTATGAAGTAAAATATCTAGCTTGCGCCAGACCGCCTAGCCTCCCTATTAGTAAGTAGTAGTAAGCCATTATAAAGGTCAGATGCGTCAAGATATTTATTAATATTTCTCCGATTGTGTTCATCAGAAAAAAGAAAATCACACCTAGGATGGTTTGAGGGGGAGTAAAGCTTGGGGTAATTTTCATTTGAAAGTGAACTAATCCTTTAAGGACAAAACCCTGACAAATGTCTTTAAATAAATACATTGAACTATGTCTTAAAGTGTGGGAACTGTGGTATAGCGGAATAATTTAATCTGGTCTGTTGAATTATTGAAAAATAATTCACACCAGAATGCGGCAACGATGCAAAGTGAACCCTCATCAATTATTCCTTTATTTCCTAATGTGTATTAAATATTATTAACTAGAGGAAGAATAACATTTTGGCATATTATATTATACATAAGTTTTCCAGAAACTTTAAATACCTTTAGAGTGAAGGTCGATCATCTTAATGTTGTGGAACATTTCCTCAAAATTTTATTTTGTGCTTAATTTTCTCGCAATTTTTCATACACTGCGCTGCACCAGAAGTTGTGGTGGCCACTAGGCTAAATGCAAAAGCATTGTGCCATTGCTCATTAAGAAAAGCAAAATACACTACAGTCACCAGCTCAATCCAAGCATAAGCGCCACTTTTCAGCATTATGGTAACCGCCAAAACTTAAGTTTCAATACATTCGCCTTTTTAACTTGCTCAAAAACACATTAAATTGCACTTAACTTTAACATTTACTCTCCCATTCAGTCCCATGCAAAGCATGCTGGGAACTAGAAATCTTATTCTTCTGACCATTTCAGTAAACATCTGTTTTACAAATTTAAGTGGATTGCACACAATGACATTAAGTGAAATAAAATGTTGAAGAAGTGTTCCACTAGCTTAAGCAAATAATTTTTTCCAAGTCCACATAGCAAAGGCACACATAAAACCAATCGTTACATTTCTGAACTCTCATCGGGAGGCTCTGCGATAAACCTCTTAACAATAGCAGATCTTCTGTTTGTCAGAATCAAAGTTGACAGAGAAGCAATCCATATGCTTTGATTTTATTTGACATTCACCCCCCAAGGCGATTTTCGAATGGTGAGAATGGCAATACTGTTCTCCATCTGGTCAGGTAGCGCCAGCGTAGGCTAAATTAGCACGTGGCACACAGCAGGCATATGCCACAGCATAAAGCTACAAGAGAGCATTGTGTGCCAGCTGTTCTGACAACAAATACTAGCATAATTTTGCAGTTCGCAGGCTTGAAATGGACGTGAGACGACAAGACTAAAAGGCAGCAATATGTTTGAGTTGTTTAAGTGGAGTATATACATTTTTATTTATGAGAAACATGATTTATAAAACACCAACAGACTTATTTATGAGTATCCAAATGTACATTCGACAATCAACACTTTATTTTAATGTGTCCTTGTTACACATTACATGTATTTACTATTGTAATAAGAGTAAATTATCGATAATTACTAGCAACTAACACTAAACCAAACCCTAAATCTAAAGTACATGCTGTTAATTAATATTACTCAATACTTAATTGTGTAATTTCACCATAACAAGGACACATTAAAATAAACCAAAAATGTGTACCTCTACATCTACTGGTACAACTGAACATGTAACGGCCGTCACCATACGAGGTCATTGGGGCGGGGACTTGATGTAGCATGTGTGTGTGTGTGTGTTGTGTGTGTCTCCAGTTGCTGAGCCTTCACTACACATCAGCCCCATCTGTCCACCGTTGGTGTGTTTGCATCCGAGACCACATCATGCCCCGGCCGTGACACCATGTTAATGAGATCCACACAGGTGACAGGTGAAAGCAGCAGCACCCCTGGCAGTAGACAAATCCCCACACAAACACTCTCAGACTTATGACAACACTGAAGGCAATGGGCATCCAAACACACTTCACCCGTCTGCCTGCTGAAGACCGTCTACAAACACACTCTCACACACGTGGCAGATGAAAACACTGCTGGCATCAAAGCACAAATGCTGCACACATCTCTGTGACATGCGAAGACAGAGATTCTCACAGCTTGGTGGCACATCTGTCAACTTTTCAAGGTAAATATTCACTTCACACACACACAAACCACACTCCTTCCTCTTGCTTGTCTTCACTTCTATTTAAAAAAAAACAAAAAAAAACAACAACACTTTTTACCAAACATAATCCCAAATGAGCAAATCAAAAGCAGTGCAGCCATTACCACAAAAGCTGTTTTCAAAATGGCGTTTTAATTTAGTTAACATTTAAGAGAACAGCACAGAGATAATAAAGTCCACCTGGCTTCATTTTACACAAGTACACCAGTCGTCATCCTTTCTCCCATTACAGCGTCTCACGGAGAATCTCTCCCATAGTGTACGGTTACATTAGCAGAGATTAAAAAACAATCCCAATGCATGTTTCTTTCCATAGCTCTTCAGTTATAACCAGGCTGTGTAAACATTCCAGTAACCTATAGGTAAAATGTGCACGGTACATCAAACCAGTATCTCGATGAACAGTGTTACTGCAAATTAGCCAACAGTGCTGCAGTATAACGTGAGACAGCTCTTGCCCATTCCACCACAGCAGTGAACACTCAAACCAGAGGATATCATATACAAACAGGAACTTAAATCAGCTCTTTATAACATGAACATGTCCTTGACTGCAAAATTATAACTTTTGGAATATCATAATGTTATCATAATACTAGCAAAAATTGACTTGCATCTGTAAGAAGTAATTTTCTGATATTTTTACCACTTCGAGAGCAGGGCCTGGGGAGCCACTATTATTTCTTGTGATATTTAAAATAACATAATATCCATATTTATAAAACAACTAATTATAATAAAATGAAATAACTACTAATTCAAACAGGAAAAAGCTCAATTATATTATTCTTCATGTCAAAATCAAATTGTGTGCTTAATCATCTCATTCTTCGGACCAGTGCATGGCAGTCGAGGGCTATGCTGTTTGTGAACACACCTGACAAAGACTTCACAGCAAAATATAAAGGCAAAAAACAGGGACTACACACAGTTAATGCTGGATGCTGCAGTGCATCAAGATGAGTTGATGATGAGTGGAGGCAATCAGACGGAAGAGTCATTTTGGTCATTCTTCCAAGGCTTCATTTACAGGGGTGGAGTGTGTTGGCCATTTGGAGGGGTCAGTTCTGGCGGTACGTGGCGAATGTTAAGCCGTCAGGTGAGTGAGTGTCTGGGATATGCAGGAGAGGGTTGGAAAGACAGTGGATTCTCTCCGTTTACAAATGGCAAAACCGTCACTCCACACACTCAAAGAGTTTGAGCTCAGTCAAAGACGGTACAAATCAGAGAAAACGACAACAACACTTCAACAAACGCACACAAACACATACGCTCTCACACAGTGCAAATAGGCTTTTTCGTTCGCTCTCTTGATCTCGCCTTCGCTCTTATGGCTGTATTTACCCTGTGGTATATACAGAGAGATGCAGAAGAGAGGATGAGGCAACTGGACATTCAACCTCGAGTGCGTCTTCATGGGCACTTTTCTTCTTATTTAATTCCTCATTCTCTCTTCATCACAGCCCCTTTCCTCTGTTCCCTTGTTCCATCATCTCTCTCCTTCTTGGCCATTCCCTTTCCTACCTTTCCGTCCTTCGTTATTTCTCCGTCTCTATTTATAGAGGCTCATGGTAGGACTCTGGTACATGCACATATAGGCGTCACAGAGAAGTCTGCGTGCATAGCCCTGGATGTTCTTGGGGTCCAGCGCGTGGAGTTCCTCTGGGGTCATCTTCAGGTAGGCCCCTACTTCTGGGCATGGGGATACCTGTGGGATGTTAAACCCGTTCTGACCGCCTGCCACCAAAAACAGAGAAACAACAGAGTTAGCGACAGAAAAATCAATAAAAGATAAGAATGGTGCATCAATTTATTATTGTGACTCAAAAGTGAGTCATATACGATTAAAAAACCATAACACAAAAAAGGTTTATAAGTCCCCTGTACCGTCGCGGTCAGCCATACTATCGAAGAACAGCCAAGCCGAGTCTGCGGATCCGTATTTGACAAAGGCGACATAGTGGCTCGTCTCAATGCAGAGCACGGCAAACAGCTCCATCTGCTGGTGAGGGTAAGATCCCTGTCTCCACAATGATTCCTGCAGCTCTTTAGGGACAGATGACTTAACGTAACGATGAGACTTACGCCGTGGGTGCAGATGTACCTAAAGGTCCAGGAAGTGAACACAAACTGTCAAATATTCAGAAAAAATAACATGTACACACAAATATGCATATTAATGTATATTTAACCACTGTCAGGAACTGTTATAGTTTTCTACACTATAGATTAACGCATTTGAACAGTGATTTATTTGGAAAAGCCTCCATCTAGTGGATATTAAAGGTACTGCAGACAAGATCACTGAATTTTCATAGACCTAGAAGAGCATGTTTGTGCTTAAATGTGCCTATGTCAGTGTCCTACCTGTGTATTGCACTTTTCACAAAACTGCTTGATCTTTCCTGGTGTGATGTCACAATCTTCGTAGCACTCTCTGCACTCGTAAAGAGCTAAGCCACCACAGATTCGACATTCTCTAGGGGCTGATACAAACATTTGTTATAGCATTTTCCTTTAAACACTGAAAACACAGAGCACAGCTAAAATGATGCATATTACAATACAATGAGTTCTTTTATTCAAATAACTTCACAAATCCATTCAGTTTATTGAACTGACTCACTGTCATCTAATAGATCTGTGATGTCAAGCTTCAAAGAGGGGAAGATCTTATTAAACATTTTAAAGTCCTTCCCAAAGCGAGGCATCTGAATTATAAGGCAAGAAGGGGCCTGGACAGAAACAAACAGACAAGAAAATGACCTTTTCATTTGTCCTCACACAATAATAACCAACATTTATGTGTAATTTCGCTTCTGAATGCATCTTTCTCTTTTAATTTTGTACTTGTTCTATGTGCTTATTTAGAGAAATGTAACATCTAAATTATAAAATAATAATAACAGTAGTATTAATATCATGTGCAGTATAAATGTAAAAGTTCAGAAATATTACCTCAAGTTGATTTAACAAGTAAGTTTCAACAAAAATATTATTGCAAATTTAGAATAATAAGATTTTTTTTAGCACCAAATCACTATATTAGATTGATTTCTAGAGGATTATGTGACACTGAAGACTGGAGTAATGGCTGCTTTACCATCACAGGAATAAATTACACTTTAAAATATAATCAAATAGAAACTGTTTTAAATTACAAAATATTTCACAATATTATTGTTTTTACTGTATTTTTGATCCAATAAATGCATTGGTGAGCTTAAAGGATTAGTCCACTTTTAAATAAACTTTTCCTGATAATTTACTCACCCCCATGTCATCCAAGATGTTCATGTCTTTCTTTCATCAGTCGAAAAGAAATTAAGGTTTTTGATGAAAACATTCCAGGACGGACATTCCTTGAACGTACTTCCGGTTTCCGCATTCTTCAAAACGCTTACGCTGTATGTCCTACGGAAAAAAATGAAACTGGCGCCGCGTTCGTTCCGTAAGTAGAATAGGAAAGGCGTAGGACATACAGTGTAAACGTTTTGAAAAATGCGGAAACCGGAAGTACGTTCAAGCCGATAGTTTCGATAGATAAGACCCTTATTCCTCGTCTGGTATCATTTAAAGCCCTTTGAAGCTGCACTGAAACTGTAATTTTGACCTTCAACCATCTGGAGTCCATTGAAGTCCACTATAAGGAGAATAATCCTGGAATGTTTTCATCAAAAATCTTAATTTCTTTTCGACTGACGAAAGAAAGACATGAACATCTTGGATGACATGGGGGTGAGTAAATTATCAGGAAAAGTTTATTTAAAAGTGGACTAATCGTTTAAGAAAGTTCTTTCAAAACATTACAAATTTTAGTGACCAACTTTTTTTATATATATAAAAAAAAAAATGTAAAAGTTTTTTGTATGTAAAGTTGTTGTTTTTTTTGTTTGTTTTTTTACAGAACAGTAAAAAATATTGGAAAGAACAATAAAACATGGAAGTAAAAGTGGCCTCTCCACTAATTATATGGTTAACAAAGATATAGAGCATGCCTTGTGTACATACCTCTGCAAATTTGAGATCACTGTTGATGAAGGACCACTCCAGAAGTTGCTGGCTGGTTGGCACCAGAACTTTATCTTTCTTGTCCATAAAGATTTGATAAAAGTAACAGTCCTGAACCTTCTGCCCTGCAGACCTGCAAAAGATAAGATAAAAGATAAAGACACCACTTTTTAATACTAGCTTTGTGGAGTTCCTAAATATGTTAATTCTACCATGGATTTGATTTGAAGGGTATGTGGGAGGCGCACCGAAGTTTGAGAAGAGGGTCAACTCTCAGGATGTGATGAAACAAGATGTTGAGAAACTCCTCAGGATCTAAACAGAGAGAATAACTTATTACAATTCACACCATACAAATCAAAATGCAAATCAAAATAACTTATTACTATTCATCTCATAATTATTTGTAGTTAATATGCAGATCTTTATAAATTAAATGTAATTTTTTTATAATAAATATTTTTGGTGATCTTCCATTGAGGTCC
>RJVU01042553.1:3100132-3115274 GCA_003731715.1 Anabarilius grahami
ATATATATATATATATATATATATATATTGTTAAGTACAATGTACAACTTTTGCTGCTATTGAGGTGGGTAAGGTTAGGGACCAGTTTCATGGTATGGGTAGGTTTTAGGGTGGGTTAAGGGGTAGGAATCGGTTTAACAGTGTAATTATAGATGTAATCACAGAAGTTACTTACAGATGTAATTACATGGAAGTATTTTTAAATATAAGTACTAGGTAAAAAAAAATTATTTACACAATAATACATTTCTGGTGCTCTAGATCAATATAGAGTGTGTGTTTTGATGAAGAATTAGGTTAAGAGAGCAATAAATTAGCATCCTTATAATTAATGACTTTTTCTGTAACTTTTACTCTGCTTGTACAAAGAATGGAATGTTCTGAGTGTCATAATAACAGGGCTGTGTGTGATATACTTTATAAAAGCACAAAGTGGACATAACAGGTGCCACCTGTGTTTCAGTATGGGAGCACAATGTTCCCTAAAACAGCAGGATGTACTCAAAATAAAAGTAAATGGGGAAAAATTCCATTCCCAAACCACTTGGTATAACAATAACAGGTTCTGAGGTGATAACATGTTCAAAAACATCTAAGAACATGTGCTCATATAACAATATTATGACTGAAATACTTTTGCAGTCATATTGTCATGTAGACGACAACATTATTTCTTCATATTTCGTAGTATAGAGTACTGTTTTCAAACCAATTTTTATAGAGTGAAAATCAGTTTCTGTTTGCACCAACAGAGGGCAGTATCAATACATTTCTTCTGCAGTGACACGAAATACGAGACTTTTCTCACCCTTCTCTTCTGAAGTAAATCCTGACGCCGCCTCCACTTTCTCCAATATCCTCCTTAGTTTCATGATTTTAGTGGCGCATACGTAGCCATGTCTAACAAATACACACACACACAGATTAATAAAAGTCTGTAACAGAAAATACAGAAAAGAGAATATTTGGATGAATATTTAGGTGCACAATGCTAATACTAATACAGCTAATACAGAAGAAGCAGCCAAATAATGTGCGGCAATAAACTGTGTCACTCACATTCGTAGTGGGTTGACTATTTCTGTCCGCAGTAACTCTTGAGTCTCTTTGTAATATTCTACATCAGTCTTGGATCTAGGCCTTAGGAGTACTGTATCCAACACAGAACTAAAAGAGAATAGACTGACATACAGAGAGAGACAGAAGAATATATATATTTTTTACAAATTCAACTTTAAGTAGTAGCTTATAATCTATTAAGCTTCATCTATGTATTGCACTAATGTCAAATAAATGTAATATGTAATCCTCTGTGTAGATATCACGGAAACACAGAGCAGTTAAACACTGTGTGAGTCAGTATGTGTGTGTACTGGTTTAAAGGAGCTGTATGTAAGAAACCTATTTCAATTAATCATAAAATGGCCCTGATGTGTCACTAGACATTAAGAAATCATGTTCATTTCAAATACTTATATCACTGACTAAAGTAGTCCGGCCAGGATATTGTCATTTAAAAAGTGGACTTGCAGCCCTCAATTGATGTTGATGTTGTCATTTTGTGTTTTGGCCTGACGCGCCTCCCTCCACCTATCTACCAATCACGAAGTCAGTAGTGTTTCGGGATCCGTGTTGCCAGCTTTGCTGTAACCTACCCTAACTCCAGTCGGATAAAAATGTCTAATGTTACTAAATCAAAAAGACCTCGTTATAATTCAGAAATTCGTCGTGACAAAGTCCGAAATAAAACCAGAATTTGTATTGGAGATGCTTTTGAAAGATGGAGACGGCTGAAAACGGAGAAGAATTTGAACACAGACGCCAACGTTGCTAATTTTCTCCTGGACAGGTAAGATTCATCTATGCTTGGCTAACTTGTACTTGATGTCAATGGACATTTCATATATTCATGACAGTCGAACAAAGTTATGCATGTTTGTGCAAAGTAACATAACGTTAGCTCACATGGACGATTCTTCACATTATACTCATTGAAGCAGCCTACGTTTCTGCTGAATCCTGCAGCTCATCTGGCAACCTCAAGTCAGGGGGTAGGGGGAGGGGATACACCGCTCTACAGTATTTTTATAGTGATTGCAGTACCAGTTTAGGCCACAATCCTACATACGGCTCCTTTAACCTACATTATAAGAACCATCCTTATACTTTAGTGTTTATTCAGGTTTCAGGCCACAACCCCTACATTATGAGGATATGCTGATGTCCTTGTAATTCAAAACGCTAAATAAACATACTAAACGATTATTTATTAAAAACGTAAAAATGCAGAAAGTGTTGTCAAGGGTAGGTTTAGAGATGGGGCTAGAAAATATAATTAAGTCAGTATAAAAACCATTATGCCTAAGAAACGTCCTCATAATGATATGAGTACCAACGTGTGTGTGTGTATAAATGTTTTTCTATCCTGGTGGGGACTTCAACCTGAATGCACACAGACTCATGGGGACCTCCTGTCACCGTGGGGACCTAAACTGAGGTCCCCATGGGGAAACAATTTAGGGGTAGGGTTAGTGTAAAAGGAATAGAATATAGTTTGTACAGTATAAAAACCAATACGTCTATGGAGAGTCCCCACAAGTGTGTGTGTGTGTGCTCTAGTATATATGGTTTATGAGGACACAAATGTGTATAATAACATGGGTATTACACCGTAAACATGGTTTATGAGGACACTTCCTGTGTGCTCGTAAACCAAATGGCTTAAGAAACATACTAAACGGTGTTTACGGTGTGTGCGTGTGTGTGTCTTCACCAGAACAGAGTAGAGTCCAGATAGCAGGAGTTATAATGTCCTTGAATTCCTTTCTTCTTCCCAACCATCACCTCCAAACCGTCATTCTCCGTCCGAGGAGGGGTGTTCTCATTAACTACTTCACTCAGATAACCCCCAAAAGCTGCAGCAAAACACACTGATGAGTCATATCAATCAAGTACAATGAGCTTCAGTGCTCTGAGATAAAAAATAAAAAAAAAGGGTTCTGACATCAATACATGTTAAGCTCTACTGACAGCATTTGTGGCATAATGTTAATTACTAAAAATGCCACAAAAAGTCAACTTCAACTTTCAGTTTACAAAAATATTAAATATAAAAACGCATGCTATTTTCAAAGTATAGTCACAAAACGTATTTATTGTACTAAACTTATGTATTGTGCATAATACTAGTGTGGCAGAATTACTTCCTACTCTTGTCTGCGCAGTTTCATTCAAACTGTTTTTGTCATGAAGTAAACTTATGCATGATTCACAAAAAGATTGCAGAAAAGGATGTGATACAACTATCAGTAAAGCACTGTAAACTACATAGCAATCTTCGTACCACACGTCTGTAACACATAACCAGTAAGTTCATCCACTTTGAAAAGTATTCCCACAAAAGCACTTAACAGATCAAAAAATAAACATTTCTTTAGCAAAAATACAAGCTTCACATTTTTAAACCTTCTGGAATGCTGGTTCATTTACTGTTAAGCCGAAAGTATATTTCCCTTGCTGCATTCGGCTCCAGCCCTCAAAGTCTTCAGAACATAATTTTCATCATCAGCAAGTGATTTTAGCAAAAACAAAGGTCCACTAGGTAGTGTGCACACGCCAAATGGTGCCATCCCAAAGAGGCACAAAATCACTTTCACAGACCTTTACTTGACTGTGTTCCCTTCTGGTGCAATGCCCTGTCTAACACCTTCAAGAAATGGCCAAAGATGCATCTTTTTTGTCAACACTTTACCCATAAATACTAACACTTACTATACTATTCAGTATATCTATATATATAAAAAAAAAAACTTGCTACATGTACTGTGCTAGACTAACTGTGAGTAGTCACAGCACTTACATATTGTAGCCCTATTGTTGGTTTAATTGCTTCTATTGTTCTCCTAATTTGTAAGTCACTTTGGATAAAAATATCTGCTAAATCATTAAATAATGTAAATGTAAACATTACTGTAGGCTTTTCATAACCATATGCACTGACACTTGAAGTGTGTTTCTTACCTATGGAGTTGCATCGTTCTATGGGGTTGGGTGAATGATGTAAGGACGGGAATCGTGAGTCTGGCCTGCAACACTTCAGTTTGACAAACAGAGCTTTCTTTGGTGGACACGTGAAATAACGAATCCCTTTAAATGTGCCATCAGTGCAGCCAACACACTCCTCCTCCTAAACACACACATAAGAAACCTACAGTTTATAATATAGCAAATGTATATACACTAATATTCACTACCTTCCAACATTTTGGGGTTTATTAATGTTTTTGAAATAAGTCTCTTATTTTCACCAAGACTGCATTCATTTGATCAAAAATACAGTAAAACGTCGCCATGTAGCGCCAATGCGCTTCGGGCGACCCGAGTTTGAGTCCCGGCTCGTGGTCCTTTCCCGATCCCGTCCCCCTCTCTCTCTCTCCCACTTCGCTTCCTGTCTAATCACTGTCCTATCATAATAAAGGCAAAAACGCCCAAAAAAATAAAAATACAAATAAAAAAATACAGTAAAACAATAATATTGTGAAATATTATTACATAATTTAATATTATTATTAATTTAAAATAACTGTTTTATATTTTAATATATTTTAAAATTATAATTTACTGTAATTTATTCCTGTGATGGCAAAGCTGAATTTTCAGTATCATTACTCCAGTCTTCAGTGTCACATGATCCTTCAGAAATCATTCTAATATGCTGATTTGGTGCTCAAGAGTCTTATTATAATCAATGTTGAAAACAGATTTCGATATTAAATTTAATGTATCCTTGCAAAGAATTAATCTCTTCAGAAAAAAATCGTACTGACCTCAAACATTTGAATGCTAGTGTATTTATATTCACTAGTTACAGTACAGCAAACACACATGAATCTACTGACCAGCTCTAGACCAGCTAGTGGCTCTTGTAGACCTGTGGGTAGACCAACCCAACGGATGACCCCACACAGCGGTGGGTTCTCTTTGACCTCCACCATTGACCCGACCTCTAACCCTGGCTGGCCTTGTGGTGGTGATGGAGGCCTCTGGACAGGCGTGGTAGCAGGTGGCAGGATATCCTGCTGTTCCCCCATCACTGAGCCAGCAGACAGGGAGAGGGGGCCGTGGCTCATGCTCCCATTGGGGCCAACTTTGCGGCTCAAGCTGAAGGGCAGGGAGTGGAACTTGTTATCAGTGGGCAGCGAAGGGGTGGTGGGCAGAGCTCGAGAGGGGGATGAGCTTGGGTTGAAGTCTGGGGGCATGTCCGTCAGGGATTTGGCCGGGTCCTCGCCGACTGTCAAGAAACAAAGCCAAAGAAATGAGAGGCTGTACCAAGAGGTCATAATAACCAGAAGATGCATCAGTGTGAAGGACCAGGAACTGATCAATCAATACAAACCATCTGAAGACATCACAGCTAATGTTATGAAATGATAATAAATGGTTCAAATAGCTTAAATGAAACAGTCATCTGTCATTAAGATTTACATTTATACACTGCCGTTCAAAAGGTCGGTAAGATTTTTGTAATGTTTTTGTAACATCGTGTTGCATCAAATGTAGACAACATTACTGATTACAATGTTTTTTGTTTTTTTTGTGTGTGTGTGTCTTTTGTCACGTCGCATCAAGCTGCTCTTGTACAGAGTAGATGTGGTGTAAGAAGTCTCTTATTCTCACTAAAACAGCATTTATTTGATCAAAACAGTAAACAATAACAGTAATAGTAACTACTAACATTGTGAAACATTTTTACAATTTAAATGGAATTATTTTCTATTTTAATATTTTTTTTAAATCTGTGACAGCAAAGCTTAATTTTCAACAGCCATTACTCCAGTCTTCATTCTAATATGCCGATTTAAACTGGTGCTCAAGAAACATTTCATTTTATTCTAAATGTTGAAAAAGGTTGAAAACACAATACATTTTTTAGTATTCCTTGATGAATAGAAAGTAAAAAGCTGTTCTTTTTTACTTTCTATCCATCAAAGAATTCCAAAAAAAGGTATCATGTTTTCAACATTGATAATAAGAAATGTTTCTTTGAAATAGAAAAATTTTGTCACATTATAAATGCCTTTACTGTCAGTTTTTATTAATTTAAAAGTATGAATCAAAAGGATGAAGTATGAATTTCATTAAAAACAAATCTTACTGACCCAAACTTTTGAACAGTAGTGTATACTAAACCACAGCTTAGCCAAAATATGATGTCTGATCAGTGCTGGTTATTTTCTCCTCACTGAAGCACATACCAGTACATAAAATATGAAGATATTGGTAAAAATTTGTATGGGCTACAGGAAAAAGTCACCATAGGAATCAAGCATAAGAATTGTGGTGAACAGACAGCCTTTGGAATGAGAACGAAAGCAGCACAGGCCACAAACACAATATAAACCCCATAACCAAACACAATATAAACCCCATAACCAAACACAATATAAACCCCATAACCAATCACAGACCACCCCTGCAATGTCCTCCAATAGTGCATGTTAGTATAGTGTGACATGAAATATGAAATAGTTACACAGATGAAAGCAATGTTATAAGGAATACAGTCTCCCAATATGTTCAACGCCAAATACACATACAAACACATTCAATCACGCACACTTACACAATGCATGAGTGGAGATATGGAGTGAGTGTGCCAGCAATACCAAATATAAAAGGCTTTCACAAATCACACAAACATAAAACTAGTCAACAATAGTAAAAATTACATATATATTATGCAACTCATGAATTAATGCAGTTTTAAAATAAATACTTAATGTAATTTAACTTTTTTAATTTAATTAATTAACAATTATTGTCTTATAGTTAAATTTAGCAGTAAACTGAATTTGAAATGCAAACACAGAACATTCAACTGAGATGTTCACTTTCTGATTAATGGTGTCATGCTAATGAGGTCGCATGCCACTCACGTCACAGTGAACCAGACTCCAAATAAAAGATCTCAGCAGCAAGTTGCTTTTAAAATCACAGCTCATGTATTCAAAGGCATTGACTAACATGACTTATTCATGACAAGATTATTAAAGGAGCCTAAAGATAAGTGCAGTCTAAATTTAGGATAGCTATCTGCAGGACGGCACCTTGCTGTTAAGATGTTTATCATTAGAGTTTTGCAGTCTTCCATTTGTATTGATTATTAATTACCTTCATCTATGTACCATGTGCTTTTGGCTTTGGACTGGGCAGGGTGATCGACCGAGCTGCCATTTAGTGTATAATAAAACTCAGACTTGCTCCTGCTGCCAGGCTGCAGGCCTAACCCTGAATAAAAGTCACGATAGGAAGATAGATAGTAAACATTGTGTGTGTGTTCTTGTATACATGGTTTATGAGGACACAAATGTGTATAATGACTTATAGGTATAACAACGCAAACATGGTTTATGAGGACACTTCCTGTGTCCTCATAAACCGAATGGCTTAAAAAACATATTAAACTGTTTTTTTGAAATTCAAAAAATGCAGACCGTTTTCTGTGATGGGTAGGTTTAGGGGTAGGGGTAGGGTTAGTGTAGGGGGATAGAATATACAGTTTGAACAGTATAAAAACCATTAGTCCTCGTAAACCACATATACGTGTGTGTGTGTGTGTGTGTGTGTGTGTGTGTGTGTGTGTGTGTGTGTGTGTGTTCTTGTTTATATTACATCGTGGGGACCAAATGTCCCCACGATGTAATAAAAACCTGAGATCACCTACATCGTGGGGACCAGCCAGCGGTCNTAGAGAAAGAAGGAATACATGTTTCTACATGTGGGATTAAGCAAAATCTCAGATTTGTACATGGATGTCATTTCACCATAACAACTCTGAGACATTTGTGTGTATTCTTGCAGAAATTACATGCCTGGTGAGGATTTTACATGATCTATCAGGACAGAGAGAAAGAGAGAGAAAGAAGGACTTCAAAGTGAGTCATGCAGCGTTCAGAAAAGCTTAGTATGTCACTTCAAGTTCATGTTTAGATCATAGAGAATGGTTCTGGAGGAATGAGAAAAAAAAAAGAAAAAAAACTCAAACGCTCCTTCCACCTCTTTATGTCAGGTATCCCTAATATAATAGCACTGTCAATACTAATGATGCCTATGAAGAAGAATACAACATTTTTTTTTATTTTTTTTTGTGGAATTGCACTCATATACAATTTTAATTACAGTACATAAAAATTATGTAAAATGTCACCAAAATGGATTAGGCATAAATGCATAATATAACATCACAATTAATAGTGTGTCTGACAGATGGCTTCCTGTGTGCATGTTCTGTGACAGAGCAGGATGTGGACAGGCAAAGTATTCGTTGGGCTTAAAGGCCATTTCACATGGGACACAGCAGTGTTATTTCTGATGGCGTGCAACCGGTGAAATCTTGCCTAGTCAGTCCTTTGCTAGTCATTTGGGTTCATGACTGAATGGTCAAATACTCACAAAAATATGTCAAAATCTCCATCTTGAAGAGTATTTGTGTAAAAAAAACTGTTGATTATGTCTTAAAGGTGCTACAGAGGATGTTTTGTTTTATACATTTTTGCAATATTACTTGAAACTATCTTTACTAACTGATAAAAGACTATTTATTAGGTGAACTGAAAGGAATATTATTAATATACATCATCTGTGCACGAGGTAGGGCCTTAAAAACATCAGCCAATCGTTTACGCGATCATCGCGTAAACGATTGGCCCTCTGGCTTGTCAATCACTGCCATGACGTTCCTTGTGAGAGACGTGCGCGGATTGGCCCTCTGGCTTGTCAATCACTGCCATGACGTTCCTTGTGAGAGACGCGCGCTCCAGTAACTTCCCACACTCCACAGGCGCCGCATGCAATGTTTTTTTCAGGAGACAGGAGTAACAACTGCAGATTATGAGTTACCTGCGGTGAGTCCGACATAATAAATCCACTAAGTGTGTGCGTGGTTTTAAGTCGATTGTAAGGCCGATTATGAATGTAAATTGATACTTATGACTGATCGCGCTCAAACAAGTCCAGTCAGAGCCAGTTGCGTTCAGCGATTACAGTCGGTGTTCAAATTCCATGTGAAAGTATATAAATCTGCTTCAGGAGCAGGAATGCTGTATGTTGAGCATAGACTTAGAATGTTTTAGCTAGTCATTAAATGTGTGCCCGGCTTAATAACACAGCGAATGCCGGTGGTAAACCTACTCGTGCACGAGTTTTGGGAGGCGTGCCCTCGAAATGGTGGGAGGTTGTTCTTACGCATGCGCTCATTTAAAAAAATCAGTCGACGAAAAGATCCTCTGTACCACCTTTAAGTGAAAATAGCTTAATATACCTGCTGCTGTCTATGCTGTTTATTTTAATCAAACAACAAAAGAAAAAAAGAAAATCACTCACTGCTTTTGAATGAATAACTTCAATGACTGTTTATTTACATTCAATAATTAAGTTTTTTTATTATTATTTATTTACTTTGGTTATGCTAGTATTAGTCTTTGGTGTGGTATCGAAATTTTCATTCAAAGATTTCATTGGCATCTAAAAATTGTAATATGTTGTATGAATATACATACTATATATAGAAATAACAGCATAATTATTACCTTTGCTCTTTGGTTTGCTCTGGCTGCCAGGCTTGTCACTGCCACTCCTGCAGGCAAAGACTTTGGGCAGCCTCTGATCCTGCATGGAGTATTCTGTAGCAAATAAAGACATGCAATCTGCTCACCTATTCTACCAACATTTACTCATGTCATTCAAAATTCATAAGATTCTCTTTCTTACATGGGTCAAAGGAGAGTCTTTTCAACATAAATTTAGATTTTGTAAAGTTATTGTGTCATATGGATTTATCCAGTATATATATTTGGTAAAATCATCACATACATTATCACACATAGAGCAGCAGGCTATACTCTGAGAACTGCGTTTACAGATTCCTTTAGATTCACAGATTGAATAAGGAAGCTTTAAGACATTAACAACCAAGACATCTTGCCCACACACATACACATGCACACAAACAAACAAATCAATATATAGAGGGAACAAAGAGAGCTCCACACACTCCACTCACAAAAACAAGACCTTTAGACAAAAGAGCTTGTGTTTCCTGCGTTATCATGACTCACACACACACACACACACACACATGCTTTCTGACAACAAATATTTAGCCTACACCCTGACTTGAAGTCTAAAACACACAATGAAATGTCTCTATCTATAAACAATAACGCAATAGAAAAGCAACTTAAACTATACATTTTTAAATAAATGTAATTCATGTTTTTACATTTAAAAAATTTTTCTTTTCCTATGACTTTTATCATCTTTTGTAACATCCAAGGTACTTGTAAAACTTTGCATCTGAACAAATAGTACAACTAAAACCAGGTTTCTAGCAGTAAACACTCGAAGCCAGAATAGAATCCAATACAGAAGTATGGAAGTGAGAACCCTTACCTGGCATCACATCACAGATGGGGACGAGACGGGTGTGTTCAAGACTTGCAAAATTACACAGCTGTTTGCCGTCGATGATCCCATCCCAGTCTCCAATGGGATTGTCCTGAGGGCGAGAGGTACAGCACCCTATTACTGCACCTGACCTAGATCATCTCGTAAGCATTCACATCTACAACACTGTAATTTCCACCTCAAAATAAACACTTTCCAAACAAAAGTTGGCCTGTCTCTATCTCCTAATGGAAATCTACATCTGTGTTCCTCTTCTGACCCAGACAGGACCCATCTCACTAAATGAGAGCTGTAATTCTCTAATGGCTACACTACACAACCTACACTATCATCAGAACAACTGATGTCTCTGGACTCTAAACCCACACCCTTCACATGCCAGATCTCCACTGTTATCTGTTTTAATCTATATTTCTAATTTATAGCCATTTCCTTGATACTATTTTATGTATCTATTCAACCAAATAAATCCAAACTCTTCATCAAATTATCCTCATTCAAATACAGCACTAATAATAAAGGCATTAACTTACTAAACAGACTCAAACATACCAAATCTAATCTATACAATCTATTATTAAAAACCAATAGCAAACTAAAAGTAATGTCCTGTCCTAAGAAACATATAAAACTCCTCAAAACCTAGAAGCTATTTACATCTACACCATTTAGATCTCAGTGATAGCAAGTCCAGCTGAGCTATGCTGAAAGAGCAATAAGAGCTTAACAGAAGAGAGAAACAAAGGGTGAAAAGAGGGAACAGTGGAATGGCGTGTGTTGGTTGTGTCTTGTGTGAGCATTTGGCAGTACGCCATTATGATGGTCACACAGAGCAAACTGAGCTGTCTCTACATCTCTCCTTCTACTCACCAAGACTGCATTTATTTGATCAAAATTACAATAAAAACAGTAATATTGTGAAATATTATTAGAGTTTAAAATAACTTAATTTATTGGCAAAGCTCATCTAAGCATCCATTTCTCCACAAGATCCTTCAGAAATCATTCTAATATGCTGATTAAGATTTGGTGCTCAGGAAACATTTGTTTTCCATCATTTATTTGAAATAGAAATCTTTTGTAATATTATTTTATAATATTGTCTCATTAATTTTCATCAATTGAATGCATCCTTTCTGAATAAAAGTATTATTTCTTTTAGAAAAAAAATGTTTTACCAACACTAAACTTTTGCACAGTTTTATAAACAGTGTATTTTATATTTTTATAGGCTGACATTACAGGTTTTTTTTTTTATCTGTATCAGTCAATAGTGGATATTTAATTTCATCCTCATTGTTCATTTCTCCTATATATTTAGGTTACCTTTGCCATAATCTAACACTCACTTAAAGTTAATCTTTAAATACTAATAAATTAATAACACTGTTAAATGTAATATTTATCAGACCTCAAAATTAATATCCATTTTCCATACTGTACATTATAATGTTGTGATGCCTGTAGCATGTAACATTTAAAATTGTAAAGAGTTTAACTTTTAGGGTTTTATTTTTTATTTATTTAAACCAGGCATGTCAAACATACGGCCCACAAAAATGTCCAATCCGGCCAGGAGGATGATTTGAACAATAATAAAAAAAGAGATGCATGGTCCACCGGCCATAAATCTGAACGGTTTTTAGTTTTATTTTGGCCAGTCTCTATTCTGGACTTGCAAAAAACTGCTTTGCAATCATTTCCCAAACTGTCATTTGTGTGTAAATATTATAAAGTCTGTAAACAAGATGTTTAACACAGGCACATGCTGAATACGGACGCAAAGAGGAAATACTCCAGCAGAGCAAATACTTTACCAGGCCAAGCTCACTGTTCATGAAATATTGGAAGAAAAATATAAATATTGAATTGGTTTATATGAATGGATCTCTGAAGGGAAATGACTGTCTTCAGAAAAGTTTCGATGGCATTTTCTTTTCCCTTTTGTCTCCATATAATGTGCGCCGTATAAGCGCATTTTAAATATATATAATAATCTGCAAATATGCTTGTAAAAAAACTGGAGCTGGCCATGAAAAATCAAAATCGGTGCATCACTAATAAAAAATTATAAATTAAACATTATTTTAAAATCTAAGTCTTTTCGCTCTAAAAACAAATTCAAAGAGCAGTGTGTTTTTCTAATCTTCTTGCAAATTAACTTGTAGTTTGTATGGTTAATATTAAAATGTAACTGTCAGCGCACTAAGGTTTAAAACAATTGCACATGGTTACATTTTTTCCCATCCAGCCCTCAACCTAAAATGAGTTTGACAATCCTGATTTAGACAAAACGGAGTATGATTTATCGGTTATCACCCAAAACATGAAAATAATTATTGTCTTATCGCATCAGCCAGAAATTGTAAATTGGTGCATCCCTTGTATTTTAATAATAATAACAAACTTCACATAAAAAGCACCTTCTAAAATATCTGACCTGCTTGAACAAACACATTGCTTAATGAAAACGGTAATATTAAACTGTAACTTTGCAGCTAAGATGAGTTATTCACCATCTGAACAGTCTAATTAATTTACCATATCAACACCAACGTAGTATCCAAGACTCTCATTGCCAGGCAGTAAGTCACAGAAGATAACAGTGCCCCGTTCCGGGCCGTCCCGTGTCTGTACCAACACTCGAGAGTTGATCTCCAGTGGTGGTACTTCACCTTCCACTTCCGGGTCATTATCCTCTAGCGTCACACGATCCACCTCCAGCTCCTCATCTTCCCAGAGCTCAAGTTTGTCCAGTGCAACGAAGACACCGCATTCATCTTCACAACGAAACAGCTGCTGACCCTGATAAGAGCCCTCTGTGAAACCCTGACCCCGGCCCTCCTCCTGAAAGACAGAAAGATTTTCAGAGGATAAAAAAAAGACATTGCATACACCAATCCAGACATAAGAACTCACATAAATAACATCACACATTTGCCATATGAACAAAAGATATTGTTGATGTGTGATGTTTGAGTCTGGCCTTCACCCACACAACAGCCTACAGGCTTTAGTTATGTTCGCTCAAATCTCCCAGCTAAGCCCTGGAGACAAATGCAGCTTTGTCCTGTAATGATCACACGCTCAAGGGCTGGGTGAACCCAAAACCAGTCAAACAACGCAAACAAGCCAAACAGCGTTGCTCACCAGTAATTCAACACCAAACCAGATACCGCTCAGTGCTCGGTCAGGCAGCAGAGCCCCTTTAAAGCGGACCACGCCTGGAAGGGGCTCGTCACCGGACCTCAGCTGCACTCTGACTTTTGACCCACAGTTAATGTCATGGGCCCTGTCCAGACGCGATCTGTTGCACAGCAGACTGTAGCGCTCTTCACAGTTGGTGATGGGGAACAGCAGCTCCGCCAGCTTCTCCTCGAGCTCCATCACGTCCCGTTCATCCACGCTCACCACCACATTGGTCTGGTCCAGGATGCGTAGGCTGCGCTTACCCTTGCTGGGTGGGATTGTGCGACCGAGGCTGTTGCGTTCCTGGCAAGCCTGGCCTAGGCTGCCACGTGGGATGCGCAGAGTCTTCTGGCCTGGCTTTTCCACGGTGCACTCCTTCACCACAATGTAGAAACGCCAGTCATCCCGGAAACTGCCAGCAGGCTTCTCCTGGCTCCATAGCACAGAGCTCATGGCTGCATAGCAAGAGTGGGTTGAAGATGACAGGAACACACGTCGAAGGTCAGAGGGTCGTCAGGGGTCAGTGGGACCAGGAAGAAGGAGCTTTCATGACTTTTTCAATGGGAAAGGAATAGATGGACTGAACGGACATAAAGAGCTGTAAAAAGAGAGAAAGTAGAGATTTAATAATCAGAGAAAGTATAAAGGTTTAAGAATGAGATTAGTCTTGTCTTTTTGCCTGATTGAGATCTTGAGTAAGTTTTTCTAGTCGAATAGTAGGAACTGCATGATTAGTTGTTAAAAGATTGTGATCTTGATTCAAACAACCACGTGATCTTATTCCTAAATGACAAAATGAAAATCTTATTCCTGTCTATTAAACCTTTGACAAGTACGACCACAGTGAAACACAGTGTTGGCACTGCTGCTGACTCAGATAGAGTAGATGTCAGCTTTACAAACAATAATTCACAATATGACAGAAGTACTGGAATAAAATTTTATAGTTTAGATATAAACACTGATGTCTACAGTAGCAATGAAAATAGAATAAATCACCTTTTGAAAGTAACTTGATGCTTCAAATAAAGATTGTATCGATTACATTGTTACACGAGTAGGTGGCGACAAGGGACTGTTAATAAAATGTATTTGTCATTCAAGAGATTATTTCAAAAACACTGATTCCAGTAATGAAACAAGTGAAGTCTTTATGAGTGAGTCATTGAATCGTTTATTTAAACCGATTTTTAAAAATAAAAATTCGAATTAGTTAAATATTTTAAATAGACTGCAGCAATTAACATTGTCATTTTGTTCCATTTTCTATTCAGAATTGTGGGAGAATTGTGATATCTATTTTAAACAAAAATATCATGATTTTCAATTGATCCAGAATTGTGCAGCTCGACTAGTAGTCCTTTATTTAAGCAGCAACTTTATGATTTTAATTTAATTACTTAAATATATACTGTGGGTATATATAAACTAGTACACATACATGCACATCTACACATTACTTACAATAATAATAGTTATAATAATAAAG
>RJVU01042553.1:3116322-3162258 GCA_003731715.1 Anabarilius grahami
ATATATATATATATATATATATATATATTAGGGCTGTCAATAGATTAAAAATTTTAATCGCGATTAATCGCACACTTGTCGTGAAATTAAGCATACACCATTTTTCTTGTTTAACACGTCCATTTTGCCATCATTGCCTATATCCAGCAAAGTAAACCATCAGATTTAAGTGTGATTCTCACAAAACTGTATTTTTCAGCTTTCTTTCTAAGGTAAATTTAGGTGTCTTTCCAAAAGAGGACACTTGCAGATAGGCCTGTTGCGATAGTCGATATATCGACTTATAGAAGTATAAGCACGAGACATCACTGCCGTTGTCAGAGCGCGATCAGACCTCACTAACCGAGTGCTGAACGCAGTTGGACATAGTGGTGTTTTAGAGGTAAAAAATGATATAAATACTGTTCGGTTTCTCGCACAAACCAATCGTTTCGTGTCTTAGGACATAAATGTGCCGTCATGGGCCGCAGGGTTTAATTTGGATTTGTCTATGCATATTTTTTGACTCTTATAGATTGTGTAACCATTCACAAGCTTTATACCACTGACAGACTGCAACGGTTTGAGTTAAAAATCATAATTTGTGTTCAACTGAAGAAACAAAGTCACCTACATCTTGGATGCCCTGGAGGTAAGCAGATAAACATCAAATTTTCATTTTTGGGTGAACTATCCCTTTAAACTGACTGATAACAAAAAGCTTACACAACAACTCTTCCTTACTGATATGAACAAGTGATTTATCTTTCATCCAAAGCCACATGAAGCAATTTTGGATTTAGAATCATAGTTACAACTATTTATTGGACACTTTTCACATTTCTGTAGTTGTCAGAACTGATATAATTTTGGCTGGGTAAACATAGATACTGTTTAATGGAAGTATAGTGGTAATGTAGCGGTGAACTACAGCAAATGTGTTCTCATTTTTCCCCAGCAGCTACAGCTCCTTAAAAATAATAATAAATCAAGTTAATATAGTGTCTGGTAAGGACATATTATATTAATAATGCAATCAATCAGTCAATAAATAAAGTTTAGCCCACTTGCATCTGGTCCATTGATAAAGCCATGTCTAATCGTTTACAACAGTCGTCCAATCACAACAGACTTCCGGAAAAACTGAATTGACCAATGACATTTGAGGTTACACTGAAATAAGTAAAGTCCCGCCCCGGGCTTCCCGTTTACTCGCGTGAAGATCTGTTATCCTCTCGCGGAAGTGATTTACTGCGCGCGCAAGCATCAGTTGTGCGCTCGGTCATTATAGAGGCTATGCATCGACGTCACTTTCCCGCCGAAAGCGCGCTCCCTCAGCTGGACTGAGTGGCAAAAGAACCTGCTGCATGACTGGATTTAATAGAGGAAACTGCGAAAACCAGAGTAAAACAAACAATTACACTAAAGGTTGGACTCGAAAGGGTTCCTTACAACTTGTCAAATAAACCTAATCCATGGATATTGACATGCAGCCAGGAGTCGTGTTTCCTGACATTTATATGTGCCTGATATCGACGCCGGGGAAATACATGAAGCAAATCTGCCTGTGGATATTTTATATAACTACAATACAGGTAGGTTTAAATCCGCGTAATCACTTATATCAATGTTATATTGTCATATTGTCCAGCCCTAAAACATATATAGTTTTATAGTATAGTTTTTGTCAGTGTTATTTATTTAAAAACACACAGTTATGCAGAATATAAGTTTAAATAAAGTTTAAATCCGAGTAACGTTAATCACTTATCAATGTTATATATAGCCTATTGTCATATTGTCCAGCCCTAAAACTTGTATAGTTTTTGTCAGTGTTTATTTAAAAACACTAAATTATGCAGAATATAAGATAGTAGGCTAAATATTTAATTGATCAGTTGTCAACAATATATAACAATACAATATATACGGTATGATTTTACCTCAAAATCCAACAATTTGACACAAAATGATAACTGCAAATCCATGTTTCTCTGCTGGAGTCCAGCTGTTTCTGTGAATTGCAGTGATCCATTTGCTTCTTTTGTCTGTAGCTTTCTGCAGTCTTTAAATATATACCTCAGGTTTTGTGTCAAAGCTATTTGTAAAGTCAACCACAAAGCTCTTTCCCGTTTTGGATGTGTTTTTCGCGGCATTCACGCTGAAAACCAATGCTGCCGCTCAGTGTTTGTGCCACTCAGTGGGCGTGACCGCAGTTGTAACGGTCGACGATGACGTCACGTGCATACCCTCTATAGAGTGCCTCAGGGATGACGCATTTTTGTAGGCAAAATCCGGAAGCGAGTTAGCATTTTAGGACTTCCGGTTCCAACGCCGTCAAGTCTATGGGTTTTTTGAATGGGTTTTTGCTAAATCGCCTGAAATAAGGTCTGTGGTTAACAAAGCCTCTAAATACTTTCACGTTTTGATCTATGACATAAAACACACCAGTTATAACCCACTTGTGATTTTTTAAACTTTTACTGTGTCTTAAAATGGACTACTTCCTTTGGCGGGGACTTTAGACGTCATCATTAAAAACGGGACATTTGGACAGCATTTCTCATGAAAAAGTGGATAAGTATTCATACACAGCACAGATCATAATCAGCGAGGATGTTTTAAAATAAAGTCGTTTACTCAATAAAGTTTGAGGACGCTTGGTGGTGACGACGTTGATCCGCGACCATGGTGTGCTGTAGTCCGTTAATAGCCTACTGTTAGCCTTTTATATCTGACCACTTTATTTAGGCTTCAAAATCTATAAATGTTGTGTTAACTTGTAAAGATTATCTTGATAGACAAAACGTGTAAGTGTCATAACCTTTTGTTAAACACAGAGCTTATTTTCTGCGATTTTCCAAAAGTCTATGGGAAAAATGCATAGGCTTTCAACCGAGGGAACCCGTGCGCCGCTAACTTCCGATTTGGCCTACAAAAACGCGTCATCCCTGGGGCACTCTATTGGCATTATAATGCCGCCATACTCAGGCAGCTCCTTCATACACAGAGCTGACATATTCGAGTCGTTATAGTGTTTTCCTGACAACTACAGTTTGGAAGAATAAGTGCAAATGCACTCAGTTTCCTCAATCCACTGGTGCAAATATAAACATACCGAAGTTTTTCAAACACGCCTCTAGAAAAACAGATACCTCAGCTGGCCATATCTGACTGCTAAATCTGTGTCTTTGTTCATATGGACATCTGACAATAGCGTGCACCCTTACTTTACTGAGAAAATAATGTCAGGGAAACACCTGTAGATGGAAAATCTCCATATAAGTGCCTTTTGTGCATTTGCAAGTGTTTTTTTTCTACTTGTTATTTTGCAGTTTTTGTTAGCAAAGGTTTATTTGTTTATTCAACATTATATTATTTATGCTTCAGTTACAGCATCTAAATATTCTTAAGAGTTAAGTTCATTGTCATTTGAAAGTGTGTAGGCCTACTTGCATTATTATGCGGTTATATTATGATTATATATTCAGTGGCATAAAATGGTCTTAAAATGACAATAATATTGCATATCGCAATTATTTCTGGGGCAATATATCGCACAAAATAAAGTAATTATCGTGACAGGTCTACTTGCAGACACCTAAAGGACACCAAATAACCAAATGATATGAGTCCATATAATTCATACATTTATGTAAAACAAAGCACCCATTAAAAAAAAAAAAAATCACAGCAAAAAACTTTCAGAATTCACAGTATGTGCAACAGCAATAAAGAGCTTGTTTACATTTTAGACAAGTCAAGTTGCGATACAGAACAGGACCACATGGAGATGCCAAAAAACCCTAAACAACCGCCTTGACCTGCAATATATATACTAAAGTACACTGCAACATACACAGGACAAATCCAAACATGATCCTGAATGTGTGAAAACAACGTTAATGTACTGAAATGTCTGTGTATAAATATAATGTTCAATCATTGCGTCGAGAGCGCTCATACGTGATTTGTTTCGTCTTTACTTTGATTGCAATCCTCATCCATCAAAACTTTATGAGCGAGAAGCTTTATCCAGCCGAGAAAAATAGTTTTCATTTCATCTGGCCTTACAGCGTTGGGATGTTTCGACGTTCCGTTCAGACAGCAGAGCCATATAGAGTTGCGACAACTGCATAGACTCCAATGGAACGTTTTTTTACAGCAATGGCGGCTCGTGGAGCCTCTCAATAGTTCCCGGAAGTAGCAGCCGCGCCGTAGAGTTAAAATAAAAAATTAAAAAATAAATAGTGAAGTGACATGTGGCCAAGTATGGTGACCCATACTCGGAATTTGTGCTCTGCATTTAACCCATCCAAGTGCACACACACAGCAGTGAACACACACACGGAGCAGTGGGCAGCCATTGCTGCGGCGCCCGGGCAACAGATCGTTTGTGATGCACTTTTAACAGGTAAGCCGTTTAAATTATAAGATTTTATATTATCAGTACATCTGAATCAAATTAACTTGTGTATTAAAGCATGCTAGCTGATATTGCTCACTAAAAAAATTGTTTCAGGGGATGTTATCAGATAGTAGATTAGATAATAGATTAAAACAGTTTATTTATTGTAAAAACTATTAATGCAGTTTTATCCATCATTGGTTAATTAGAGAAAAAGGCTTCTAAACGGGGTTAAATATAACTTTGGGGCTTGTGGTGGGTGAAAGTGTAAATGTACAACCCAGTTGAAAAAATACTATAGTAAATAAATAGTATAGTGTTTTTGAACTATATTATAGTAAATTGTAGTATACTGTATATATTATAGTATTTACAACACTTTGTTAATGAATGCTACAGCATACTGCAGTATAGTGAACTGATAAACTAATAAATAGCCTGTGGTATACTTTAGTTTTTACTACAGTAAACTCTAGTGTATACTGTAGTATAATATACCCTATAGTTGTAGAAAACTTAGTACAGTTTTGGGTAGAGTAATTTGTTTATTACTATAGTTGTTATATTATCATAGCAACTATAGAATTACCACAATAAATTAATTCAAGTACTTTACTATAAGTAATATACTAATAGTTCAGCCAGTGCCGTCCATACCGGCATGATGAATACGATCCTCAACTGGACACGACCACAACACAGCCCTGAAATATCAGCAGAGATCGAGTAAACTAGATCATCCATCGTGAAGGCCTCATCGACACGACAGCCAGTAGCACAGTTCCTCAACAAACCGTCCATACCGGCGTGATGAATACGATCCTCAACTGGATGGAACTGAAATAAACACTTTGATTGGTGCGATCCTATCAGACTTATGATAGCAACCTGATTCTTAACAAAGCCCTGTTCGCCAGAGGAGAACTCGCCCCCTGACTAAGCCTGGTTTCTCCCAAGGTTTTTTTCTCCATTTAACACCTGTTTGCCACTTGTTTGCCACCTGTTTGCCACCTGATGTCACCTGCTGGAGTTTGGGTTCCTTGCCGCTGTCGCCTTTGGCTTGCTTAGTTGGGGACACTTGACATTTGACTTGACATTTGATATTCAACAGTATTCTTGACATTTAATCAACATTGCTTTGTTCTGCCTGCATTGACACAATTCTTTAAGAGCTGCTGTGCAGCCAAAATTATGTACCAGTTAGGGCTGGGCGATATATTGCATGAGATTGTCACGCGCATTTCGTCAGTAAAGCCGGTTCCCTGATTACCGCTAAATCGCCATCACCTGCTTTCAAATGGAGCGGCATATAATAGACAGAGCCGTAAATCACTGACAAGCCACGCAATATCGCGTTCATATCGCAGATGAATCGCCTTCGATAATGAACGCGATATTGCGTGGCTTGTCAGTGAACATATTTGAGAATGTATACATTGTGATTCTGTTGACTGTCTATTATCTGTCAGCTCAGCTGATTTTTGGATTGATGGGGAAAGGGAAGTTTATAAGTGATTTAAAAAAAAAATGCTTAAAAGCAGCAAAAAAAAAAAATCATACTAGGCTAAATGGGAAATCATACCAAAACTGTATATTATATACTATTACTGTATTTAATTTCTCCTGTTTTTGTCTCCTTTTATCTTGCTTTCAATACAAGCACAAAGGGGATTCAGATCCTGAAGACTCCATGCAATGATGCTGTACCCTCACTACCAGTCTCTGCTCCTTGGATTTTGCAAGCTTCTCCTTGCTCCTTATTTTTAATAAACCTTTAATAAACATAAAAGTTCCCAGTGTTGATTTTTGTGAAAAAGGGCAGATACATCTGTATATGATTAACACACAATCTTTAGCTCTATATTTAGATTGCTCCTGCTATCTTGAACATAATTTTCTCCTTTCCATGTCAGTGGGGAAACCATGCATTCATACTCCTTTCTCTGAACAACTGGATCATCCTCATGCAGCACTGCAAACCATAGCGGAGACTACAAGAACATGTAGGAAAGGACAGATAAAATGCTTGACATGCAGTTTATTAGAAATGTATAAATCCATTGTACTAAATCAGTGCAAAAGTCAATGTGTGTGTATAATCATGTTTTGTTTTAGAATTGAATATATTGTGTATGAATGTATATAGTAATAAGTGAATGGGGTGCATAAGAATTGTAAACATTAAGTTTAATTAAATTTCACTTAATTAAATTTTACATTTCACTTGTTTGCAGTGGGTTTTTTAAGGCAATCACCTGTCACCTGCAGGTCTCCTGTGAAACCATAGTGAATATGACATGATTGCCCTTAACTAACATACAAGTTTAAAAACATAAAAATACTTCAAAACAACTGCAACACGGTCTTTAACCAAGGAAACGTTAGCCAGAAATATGTTAACAAGGCAGGCAACGCTGGTTGAAAACACTAACCCTCAAATATTATCAGGTTATCATCTTTTAAAAACAACATAGTTGTAACTACATACACATACTACATTCACATGTTGGTGTATTACATAAATATTGTAAAACGATGCATTTATTGACTGAAAAATTACCAAAAATCATGGTTATGTCTCCCTAACCCTATCATTTTGAATTGCCGCCAAAGCACATCCTGGAACTATCTGAAGTCTATGCGAATCACGTGACGATCAAGCGTTTTGAACTTCCGTTGTCGCAACTCTCTCTCTCTATGGCTCTGTTAGACAGGAACAGCGTGATGCGGGAGGGCTCGCGCTCTTCAGATACAATGACAGAATATGACAAGAGTTTCTGTTTTAAAGCGAAACAGACACTGGAATGAATAAATCTCTTCTCTCTGTCATCTCTGATTTAGCCTAATCAACATGGACTTTTAAGATCATCTAACTGTGTGACGCAATTTCACATGCTTCAGTAATTTTTTTGCGTTAAATTTCAATAACGCGTTAAGGATTTTGAATTAATCGCATGCGTTAACGTGTTAACGTCGACAGCCCTAATATTGCCCAAGTACAATTACAACTATCTCACCTAAATGTGTATTGCACGAAATATCAAAATTATTGAAATATCACAAATGTACATATCGTGATTTGCATATTGCAACGGCTTGCGATATCTGAATGATTTTCATAGGCTACTTCAAAAAATTGCCAAAAGTCAAAGTTTTAGGTCTATGCATTTAGCGGAGAATAGACTGGTCATTTGACTGTTCCTTAAGTGTGACTTGCTTGATGTTACAAAGAGTTAAGCATAACAAACTGCGAAAAACAACACACATCTGACTCACGCCCGAAGCGCTCGCACAGAAAGCCACCTCTCAGACAGTGTGCGATACCGAATTCAGTTCTCTTTCGCAGCTTATTGCACTTGAATGGTCAAATACACACAGTTATGTCAAAATGCCTGTCTTGGCGAGTATTCATATAAACACAGTTGGTTATGTCTTATGCGAAAGTAAACAGTTGGGACAGTNGGGGGTATATTATTACAGCTTCGACCCTCAGTCGAAGCTGTAATAATATAATAGTGGCAAAACAGATTTGGCAAATGCTCCTGTGCATTTGTGTTTGCACTCTGGAGAGCATCAAATGTTTCCATTTACTTTTGCAGTGTTAAGAAATGTAGCCAATCATAGACATATCTGTTGATTTCTTGAATGCAATGGCCAATCATAGCCTTCAGAGGTGTTTAAGTTAGTCAGAATCCACTCACTGCTCAAAAAACTGGAAGTTGAACAAAAAACTTTGATTCTGGAACCGGGCCTGGGATTGGTAACCCATTATCTACATTTTCTGTTAATTGCCAGTTTAATCAATACAGACTGTGTTAACAATCTCCATTTATACGTCCCCATTAACCAACACGACACAAAAAATAGTCAGGTTTGTTAAAATTCTTGCAGTGAAAACTTGCGCATTTGGTTGTATGGGCCGTGAGTTGGAAAATGTTGGGAACCACTGCTCTGGAACATGCATGTTCATTAGGTCGATCATCCATAAATACAGTGGGGTTTTTTTTTCTGTTTCTGCACAATTTGAGCTAAATGAGTCTATCTATGATAGCATTGTTGTAAGTTCCTGATTTCAACTATGTAATTGAGATTGACTGATATTGACAACGTTTTTGAGATTGACTGATATTGACAAAGTTATGTCGATTTTGTCTTTCTCAAGGGGATAAATAGGAATGTAATTGCATACCGGAAATAGCTGTCTCTGGGTGTTACAATTTTGGCCGCCAAATGAACTGACTTGCCTTAAAGGGACTTTGGTAGCCTTCATGATGCCTCCTAAAATTACTAGCTCTGACCAATCCTTCCTGCTCCCCTCTAATGAACTAGCAGTGACCCACTAGTATTTGCCATATTATTACCATAATTAGCAACTGCAAGACCATGGCTGGGAACATTTTGGAAGATTTGTCTATTGCAGATATGCTTGAACAGAGTTAAAATTCAGTCATTTAACATGGGGTTAATGTATGAGAACTGCACAATATCAAAAATGTTGCCAACATCTTTTAGAACAATGATGTTAAAGGATTAGTCCACTTTTAAATACACTTTTCCTGATAAATTTACTCACCTCCATGTCATCCAAGATGTTCATGTCTTTCTTTCGTCAGTCGAAAAGAAATGAAGGTTTTCTGAGGAAAACTTTCCAGGATTTTTCTCCTTATACTGGACTTCAGTGGGCACCAAACAGTTGAAGGTCATAATTAGTTTAACTGCAGCTTCAAATTGTTCTACACGATCCCAGATGAGAATTAAGGGTCTTATCTAGCGAATCGATCGGAAAAAAAATACAACCGTTTATGATTTATAAACAAAATATCGCCTTGAACGTACTTTCCGCTTCCGCATTCTTCATAACGCTTACGCTGAATGTCCTACGCCTTCCCTAATCTACTTACGTAACGAACGCGGCGCCAGTTTTGTTTTTTTCCGTAAGTAGAATATATATTATAGATATTTTGTTTATAAAGCATAAACGGTTGTATTTTTTTCGAAAATGACCGATCGATTCGCTAGATAAGACCCTTATTTCTCATCTGGGATCGTGTAGAACAATTTGAAGCTGCAGTGAAACTAATTATGACCTTCAACTGTTTGGTGCCCACTGAAGTCCAGTATAAGGAGAAAAATCCTGGAATGTTTTCCTCAAAAACCTTGTGAACTTTAATGGCATGAACAATGGCATTAAAGACATGAACATCTTGGATGACATGGAGGTGAGTAAATTTATCAGGAAAAGTGTACTTAAAAGTGAACTAATTCTTTAATGTGTCATCTGTTTCATTTTATTAATGTTCATATGCTTTAAATAAGCAAATAAAAACAGACTATACACACAGATGACTTATGACAACTATTTTCAATTTAATTTAGGCAAATGAAATGAACTGTGTTAAATGTAACACACACCCATTTAGAGTACTTTGACCATGGTTCTGTTCTAAGCTAACACAAAGCTGTCCATAAATCAGCCTCTCATACACACCACAGGCTACAGGCTACAGGCTACAACCAGCTACAGATACTGATGATGGGTTCAGTAACTTAAAATCATGTAGTAAGTCATGTATAGCATTAAAGTTCACATGCAGCTTAACATCCTCATAAAATTGCTAATCAGAATCAGTGATTATAATGGGTTCTATGTGCTTTAGTTACGATGTGTCGCACCTTTTGCATCCGGTGTAGACAGAGTGTAACCTGCCAGGTTACACCAATGCGACTAGAATCGACTGTGTATGATTTCCATATCAGTGACTTTTTTTACTTCAGTGTTTCTTTCAGCTTTCTGTAGCGCATCTGGCGAACTTCCCGCGAAAACAACTTCTGCATTTAGCATTCAAATACAATAGTAGTTCTTTTTTTCCATTGGTAAAATTTATATGAATGCTTCTTGTTGGCTGATTGGCTACAGTTTGATAATATGTTCTACGCAATTAAAGTTTTAGGGCCCTATTTTAACTATCTAAGTGCATGGTCTAAAGCGCACTTAGGGCGTGTCTGAATCTGGTCCAAAAGGGTTGTCCCTATTAATGGGTGTGTTTGGGCGTAACGTGCAATAAACCAATCAGAGTCTCATCTCCCATTCCCTTTAAAAGCCATTTGCGCTCGCGCCATGGCGGATTCGCTATTTACATGGCGGAATTTGCAAGCGGAAAAACGTACTCTTCTGTAACGAGGAAACGGATCTGCTTGTGCGCGAGGTTAAAGCGCGAGCAGACCATCTACAGGAAAAGCCGGATTTCACCAAAGCATTTTGTCTTTATGCACACACATTAATCTTTTACATTGTAATCGTTTTATTTTTTAATATTTAGCATGTTTGTGTCCTGGTGTGTGTGCCTGTGTGTGTAATAAGCAAAGTGTACGCGTGTTGTGCACCTGCATATTGGCGCATTACTAATGCGCTCTTTAAATAACAAAACAAATATTGTGCCATTGACTTTAGACCAGGTTTCAGTTGGTCAATGGGGCTGTCTATTTCAGTTGCCTCAAAATAGTAACGCGCCTGAACACACCTCATTTTCAGAGAAGCACGCTCATGAGCGCACAAATGGGCGCAAATGCATTTGCCATTTAAACAACATTTAAAGACATCTCAACATCGCCAAAGGCTACAGCACTGAAAATTACCAACAAAATTATGCATAAAACTTTGAAAATCTATTTATTACACTTATTGCACTCATTATTAAATCAATTTAGTAGATCCTTGTTGAATGAGTTTCTTTTAAAACAGAATTGTGCTGACCCCAAACATTTGAATGGTAGTGTAAATATTATAATAGGCCTAATAAAAAAATGGAAAATAATCATCAACATTAATATTTAGGGAAGACAATTAGACTACATTTTATTTGATGGGGGGCAGTAAGGAACCTAGATAATGGATAGGGGGCGCTGGCCCAAAAAAACATTGAGAACCCCTGAACTAGGCCTCCACGGGTTTAGTCTAGATGACTTTTTAGGAAGAAATTGTGCTGAAAAATGGCACAACATCTTTTAAATCATATTTTAAATTAGTGGATCTCAACTGGTGGGTTGCAGCACAAAAATAGGTCACACGTCTGTTCTGACAGGGTTGAGGAGAGCAGGGAAAAATGGCATTGGCACTAAATGCAAATAATAAAATGCATCTATGCAACTTGTGCATACTGTTGGATAGTCATAGTAGCAAGTAATACGTCTATTACCTTTTAGAAAGGAAGGAGAAAAAATCTTCCCATATTTTTTGTTCCTGAAAAAAAGGCAGTGTGTCTTTGGTATTTTGGTGAAAATGTATCTGTTATTTGTAAGAAGCTTGCCATATGGACCAGTTGACATGCCCTTAACCTCATTCCATGACCAAAACAACTTAGGGTAAAACAAAATATGACCCAGACTACATTAAATATGGATTCACTTAAAAAAAAGAGCAAACATGAGTTTGTGGTGACCACAATGTCGGACAGTTTCATGTGTGTAATTATTGGCTGTCAAGAGCACAAACCCATCAAAACCAATTCGTATATAAAATAAAAACTATAAATCACACTTCTTCTGTTGTTTGTGCATTAACAAAATTATTGATTATCAACAAAATGATATGGTAATAACTTTTTTGGTCCTATGTGTGCAGTACAATTTATTTAGTTTTTTTTTAACAACCATTTTGCTTACTTCTATTTGCTACCACTAGGTGTTCAGTTTGAAATATGGGTCCTTAAAGGTATAGTTCATCCAAAAATGAAAATTCTGTAATCATTTACTCACCCTCATACTTATGTGCAACACAAAATAAGATATTTTAAAAAGGTGCTGTCTTTTGTTCATACAATGAAAGGTATGGAAAAAATACAGTTTTTCAACATTTTTCAAATATCCCCTTTTGTGTTCTACAGAAAAAAAAGAGGCATACAGCTTTGGAATGGTATGAGGGTGAGTAAATGATGACAGAATCTTCATTTATGGGTGAAATTTTCCTTTAAGCAACATCACATGACAACCACTGACTTGGCTCTCTGGCATACCTCATCAATGACCGCGATATTAGAATAACCAACCCGAACACACTTGTATCAACAGAGACTGTGACTGGTTTTTCCCCCAGCAGCAGGGGAATTCACACAGCAAATTAAATCTCACTCTGAGCTTCCTGTATGCACAATAATGGTGCACACATAGTACCACTGCTGCATAATGACTAATATCAAGAATAAAAGACAAGACAGATAAAGCTCTAGCGAACTAACTTTTACTGATATTGCACGTGTCATCTACTTCTGTCTGAAATGTAAGGTGTGGCAGTGAAGAAAGATCCAGCAATATAGGTGGTTCGGCAGTAATTTGGTCCATCCTAAAAATGTCAACATGGTTTTGATTAACATCTACAGCCTATCCATATTCAGATCTCCATTCTGGTAATTATTAGTGCTTTGAGCAAACACGTCAAAGGGTACCAAATCTTAGGGGTCGCAAAGCCTTCTTAATTCCAGATGAATGGATCGAGGAGGGCTATAATACCTGGCCAACGCGTTCTGTTAGCATTCCCATTCATCTCAATGGCATTTGTTGTTGTTTGACATGACATGTAAAACAGGGCCCCTTCTGAGAAAAAAGTTGTGAAGCACAGCTCTAAACAATACTGGTGATCTGAGCGACAGTATTCATGCTGTCTGTCTAACCCCTCCCTCCACAGCCATTGATATTCAACAGACAGTGATCTGTGAAGAAGTTGATGCTATGTCAACATAGGAAACATGCAGAGCCTGGAAAACCCACCTGTAATGCCAATGTATTAGCAATTTGGACAGGTTTTTGTAAGTGCAATGACTGTATTCATGATGTAATACACCCAATGTAAATATCACATCAGCGTTATACACATTCTATAGACAGTAACTGACTGTGAATGCTGGAAGAAAACGATGCAGCAGAGATGGACAGGCCTTACACTAAATGACAATAATCAAGTACAGAACGCAAACTATCAGCTTCTCTGTCAACGGTTACTCCTACTCATAGAGCTCGGTTTGGAGATTATGTCATTGCTGGATAACGCTGTGTTGTCATGTATATTCAGCGGATCTGGTTACACTTACGGATCTAAAGCTGGTCATGTGTCAGAGTCAGTCTGTAAAGGTAAACAGGTGACATCAGCATGAGCGGATCAGACTCCTCTTACCTGACTTTTAAATATCCCGGTATTCACCCGTCTGTCTTCAGTGGCATTTGAGATTATTCCAGTGAAACTCTCGTGGCGCTTTTAGTAATGATGATGGTGTTTATTTGACATTGTCGGATGGGCTCAGCTGAAGCCAGCGCTGACTCCACTCCGCATTACTACCAGTTAATGGAGGGACAGTCGCCTCCTCCGTGCACGTTAAACCCGCTGGTAATAATCTCGGGCGAGACGATGAGGGAAACTCGAAAAAAATCCGGTAATATCGGTATAGCCGAGGCCGTTGTTTCATTTGAAATCAGTGTGAGTGTTATTTACTGTGTGATTGTGTATGTGACGGTTAAACCAAACATGCTATTTTGTTGGAGATAAACTTGTTCTTATTGGCTAGTGAGTGACAGGTACAATCTGATTGGTCGTTTCGGTTGTCCTTTTCTTAGACCCGCCTTTTGGGGTTTTCCACTAGTTTGGCCGAGGAGTTTTTAAGGAACTGGCTGAGTGACAGGTTGTGCACTGCAGTTTATTTTATATTTATATATATATATATATAATGCTTAGCCTACTGAAAATCTTATGAAAATGTAGTTTTACTTTCTTAAATTTGTATTTTTACAGCATGTTTTACATAGATCCTAGAGGAAGCTCTTGTAAACTTTTATCAGTAAACATCTGTTTAATGAGTTTTGTGAGAAAGAATAAACAAATAAATCTATGGTTTCCATGCAGCTTAACATAAGTCATAGAAGATGTAATTAAAGGGATTTACAAACATCATAACAAACCCTGACAATCTGTGTTGCAAGTAACAGACAAATAGACTATGAATATACAATACAAAATGTAAACTCTCATATAAAATAAAACACTGTGTACAATAAATGAAAATTAAGATTAATGCAATGGATAGAGTCAGACAAATGTTGTGTATGTTCCTGGTGTGTGTTACTAGGCCCACTTTAGAAGTTCAGTTTGTGTACTGGTTAGAAAGTTTGCATCATACTTATTAATGTTCTGAGGTTTTCTTCTACAAAGACACTTTTACAGTACATTTATGACAGTCCCGATGAAGCAACCTGAGGCACATTTAAGTCACAATGGAAACAGAGGATCCCAGTCATTCTCCAGCCCCATCTGACGTTCTGGTTCAGGGGTGTCCAAACTCGGTCCTGGAGGACCACTGTCCTGCAAAGTTAAGCTCCAACTTGCCACAACAATTGTTTAATTGGGGTTGGAGCTAAACTCTGCAAGAGAGTAGCCCTCCAGGAGCAGAATTGGACACCCCTGTTTTGGTTGGACACTAGATATTTAGCTTCTGAACTACCTCTACTCCAGATCAGCCATTTACAAGGCAGGCACTTTGACTAGCTATGGCTTCCTGCTTGTGTGCATTTGTTTTGTTTTGTTGTTTAAAACAAAAAAGAAAAAAAGATGGTTATTGGATTTGGGAGTTTGGTGGCAGGCATGCAGAGGCATTTTGTCCTCAGAAGGTCAATCTGCTTTCTTGCTTGCTCAGCTCCTCTTCTTCCTCTGGGCTCAGATCATTTCCTCTCAGCCTTTAAGAGTACAAAGCGAAAAACCTTTGTATTAAGGATGTTAATATTATTCTCAGCACAAACCATTCACCAGGCACTAAGATTAATCAAGTCCCAAAGTCGTTGCATCATAACTGCTAATCATTACATAATGGGGGAATGCTGTCACATTAAATGGGATAAGTGGTCACCATGGAACCTCCCAATAAACACTCTGTTATAGGCCTTTGAGCAAAACAAACAGGTGAACAACTATAAAAAAAATCTCTACACAGCAAAAATCATACAAACATTTAAAAAAAATCGTATTGTTTTCCAACTATGCAAAACACGTGTGATAACATGCCCCACATTTGTCCTGAGAACACAGTTTATCAACACTGTTGATTCTTGACAGCATGTATGCTATTGTGGATTTATCGAGTAATACTAGCACACAGTCAGCTAAAATACTGGAAAATTACCTTACCAGATTTCCTTAACACTAGAGTTCATTTTCAGTGCCTCTATCAGACACTGAACTCCGTCCCTGCTGATACAGTTTTTGTTTAGCCTGAGTGAGAAAGACAGAGAGAAACATGTAATTCTGACTTAAAAAAAACAAAAAAAAACAAAAAAAAAACATTTTAAACAAAATGGATTAAATCACTCACCACAGTTCGTCTAGAGTTTTGCTCTGACTGATGAGTTTAGCCAGAGCGCATGCACCTGCATTGCCCACACCATTATCCACCAGACTGAAACATACCGACGCAAACATTGTTATAACCCACAAAAAGTAACACATGCTGCACAGAGTAGCTCAGTGCTCTGCAAACATAGACAGGGCAACCTTTCCTTTTCCACTGTTTAGCATGAGCTAGCTGCTGGTTTTTTTTGTTTTTTTTTATTGTCATAGAATGCAGAGATAATATAGGACTATACAGGATTACCTTAACCATATTAGTGTAGTGCTATTCTTCAGTGCATTTGCCAATGCCTCAGCTCCCCTGTCCCCAATTTTATTACCCCATAATCTGAAAATAAGAAGTCAGAATAGAAATATAATTTAATATAGGTACAGTATTGAAACATTGGAGCACGGTATTGTCATTATTGACCTCACCCCAGAAACTGCAAAGACTGGTTGTAGCTTAGGCCTTCTGCAAGCTGCTCCGCTCCCTGTGATGTGATGTTATTATTTCCAAGCCTAAAATCAATTTGGTATGATTAGAATGATCAAAATCCTATAGGCCAGAACTAGAACATAATAACCATAGATGAAGTAAGCACTGACCTCAAAGCCAGGAAGTTCTGCTTTGTTTTTAGCAGACAAGCAAAGTGCTGGGTGCAAGCATCTGTGAGCTTGTTGTTAAAAAGCCTGGGGAAATTATGAGGTAGAAATAAAACTTGCTTGTATCAGTATAACAATACAATTTAAATTATCATTATTCTAAAAGATATGATATTCTAAATGTTTGATATTCTCACGCTATTTTTTGGAAGCTTTCACATTTCACTCCCTTTTCCAGAAGTTTCCGGATTCCTTCATCTGATATGTTATTGTTCCTTAAACTGTGAAATTCAGAAGTTTCAGGAAATCAAATCTTCAAACAGAAAGATGATAAGAATTTTCATTTTTAGGTGAACTATTCCTAAGATAAAAGAAAGCCTAAACAACCATTCAAACCATTCTTACTAAAGGGAGTGACAAATATGTAGGCATGGTAGAAGCTGCTCCACGCCCACATCTCCCACTGAATTGTTGTCTAACTGAAGCCCAACAGGATTCTGCAGGTGCTTCAGCACATACGCCAGTGCGGTACACTCCACTGGTCCAATGTTACAGTAGGTGAGCTTCAGGTGTTCAACATCCAACTTAGCCACAGCATCTTGAGCAATACGTTTGTCTTGCATTTCATATATGCACTTGATTAGCCAAACAAAACTTGGCATAGCATGCATGCTTTTCTTTTCACCCTCTACAGGACGAGGAATGGACTTGAAATGTCTCTGCATCGCTTTAGACAATGACTTCACGACCTGCTTGAACTTGTGTTCACGCACAGCAGTGGGACAGCAGTCCAGGAGGAGACTATGGTGCCGCTGAGATAAAAGTCCTGACACAAACTGAGCTGTAATTTGGAGGTTTGGTGTCTTTGCCACATGAGACTCCGCCTCCTCAACCGAAGAAGCAATACAGTCTCCAAGACACCTTTGAGACAGGCCCGACAACTGCCTGTGCTGAGGCTGAAAGAGTCTGGAGATAGCAGAACGATTGTTGTTACGATTCAGAACAACATACAGAGCAGCGAAGAAGCATTGTAAGGTGATATGCAGAAACTCATAGTGTTTACAATCTGTCACAGATAGGTCATTGCAGTAAATGAGGAAACCCATGCTCACATCCTGTTCTGTGAGCCCATTTCTTTGTAGCTCATATCCAGAGAACACATAACAAGAGGCTTCCAGGCCTTCCAATGCCAACTGTCCAAGTTTTAACACTGTGTCCAAATGTTCCTCCAACCAGGCCTTTCCCAGGGCTCCTTGGGACAGAGATGACTTTCGCTGGAAGAAATGCTGTAAGACCAGTAGGTAGACATCAGTGATGGTCTGAGGAATACCATCTTGACCACCCAGAAGCTCCTGGTGGCACTTGGTTACAATCCAGCAGAAGACTGGGATGTGGCAAAGACCTAGCAACACCGTGTTAACCTGGAGGGAATCTATGACACGTCTAGCCATAGCAGGGTCTTTGTGATGTTTCTTTACAAAGCAGTTGATGCCACTAGGAGAAAAACCCTTCAGGTGCACTTCTTTGCGGAGATAGCGCTTCAGTGATGGTCCCACAGCCTGTGGCCTGCTGGTGACCACCTTCAAAATGCCCTTCATTAGCGTACCCTGCAAGAGATTGAAAAGCAATACAGGTATAGGCACTGGCTTTGTGGGGCAGCAGTGACGTTCTTCATCCCTGAAACCCTGTTTGAACTCATCAAGCCCATCAAAAGTAAAGAGGACCATATGAGGGTGGTCTAGGATGAACTGGAAAACCTCATCCTCACTTCGATCAGGCCAGCAGCAGTGCAGGAAGAGGAGCTCTTTCAGAGACAGCTCTCTGTGCTCTGCATTCAGTTTGCGGCAACTGAAGGGGAACAGCAGGAAAGTGTTTGTGAGCAAAGCTTCTCTTGCCCAGAGCAGGTGCAGTCGCTGAAGCAGTGTGCTTTTGCCACTTCCTGCCTCCCCAGACAAAAGAATGGTGTCAGCATCTTCATTAAGAGTCCCTATGGGACCCACCACATCCTCCAGCCCTAATGTAGTAGTTTCACCAGAACCATCTACCACTTCATGAAGTCCATCGGTGTAAATATCATCCAAGGACAAACGTCCTGCCCCGCCGTAGGTGCTAAGGAAGAGGGACTGGGCAGCAACAGAGCTTCGCAGCTTCTTCTGGTATGGCAGACAATCTAGAGAAACAGTGTAAAGATTTTTTTTTGTAAAATATAAATGTAAAAAAGATTTTCTTATTTTAAACTTGTATTCGATATTATTTATTTAATTAGTTTTTTTTATATTTCTAAATTTATTTACATTTATTTAACATTTCACATTTACATTTATATATTTAATAGTCAACATTTATTTAAATAATTATTATGTCCATCTCATTGCAGTTTACAGACAGTAATATCAAAGACAATGACATGAAAAACGACAACTAAGACATGTCTTATACCGGCAGAAAGATGATTTTCTTTCTCTTCACGCTTTGGACTGGTTGGCTCTGTTTGTTCTAGATACCGTAGTAAGGTCTTTGCAGCAGTTTCCCCTTTGAACTTCACTTGGTCTAACAGCCTCCGAACCTGCAACAATCCAACAAGATCACTGGATTTACATTCTTTAAGCAATTAAAGGACATTTACTGTGAACAGGCTTGGTAGAAATAAATATCTCATTTGTCAAACTAATTTGCACTTATCAATTACTATAGGAAAATAGTTCAATTTCTAAATTGAAATGTGACAAATCTAAAAATTGTTTGGCAATTCAAAAGTCAGTGACAAGGAATTTAGTTATGGGGCAAATTATATGACAGTTAGTCATGGGGCACATTGAATTTCAAGGATTTCATAATACAAAGAAGTAAACTAATTTATGGATTAAAGTACTATTCAAACAAGTTACCTGTTGTGAGGGTGTGTATACAGGTAGTTGTACCCCATCACAATCTTGGATAGTGAAGCAGCCAGTTGTCAGTAAAACATTCAATGCTCCGTCAATATTATCTCTGAGCTTTGTCACTAACACTGGCCTGTCAACCAATAACATTAAAGTTGCAGTGTCTGGTCTGTTCTTGCCCACCGCAGCAGCACATCCTTTCCCAAAACACAGCCCAGCCTTCTGCTCCTCTGGTAAGACCTGGTTAATCGCAGCCAAAAAAAGGCTGCATGCATCTTCTCCTTTATCATGCACCACATCTAAAAGTTGCCTGATGTTAGAACATAGAGGTTTCTCCGCCACTCGTATGTTTAGGTAATCCTCCCAGACAAGAACCTCCCAAGCCAGGAGCAGGTCCAGAACACATTCCAGAGGTTCAGCACTGCCTCCACCACATAGGACTGTCAGAAGCTCTGCTCGCTGTGTTATGATCAACTGGTGAGCACTCATAGTGGAACTCAGCCTTGTCTCAAAGACAACAGTCACAATCAGAACCCAACTAAAGGGATGAGATAGAGAAGACCAACATCAACCCTTCATATTGTGCCATTTATTAGATTTCAAAGAGATGTAAAAGATTGGCAAAAGTTCCTATAAAAGCTAGAGTAATTCTGGACACTCATTTCCTCATTTTTAACAAAAGATAATAGGCCATACGTGTAATTTAATATAGTATGTCTAGATTAGTGCATCGAAATGGCTTTGAAAAGAATCTACTTCTCAGACATCAGGTAACGTATTTATAACAGCAACACCAAAATAAATAAATAAAACAAATTAATAATAAAAACTTACCAGACAGGGTCCAGAATAGTTCCTGAACGTCATTGCTCCCCGACTACAAGGTGAAGTAAATCTTTCATTCGTAATCATACGTGTACGCGTATCATTTAAGAACAAATGCCTCTCTTTTGAAACTTTCGAAATTAATATCCCAAACAAAACACGCTTACAAACGTCGGTCTGCTAAATATTCCGTAGCCTGTGATTCTGTGATCATTGGCAGTCTATATGTGAAAATGTATTTATTTAGGATAAACCCCTTGAGATGTAGCATCTCGTTTTCGAGGGGGTCCCATTATAGCCTATATAGCCTACTCTGAAATATGAAAACACCACGAACACATGCTTATCTGTCGTTATAGTCTGTTTGGTCACTCGCTTTGAAATGATCATCCAAACTGAAAGTGAAAGGGGAGGCGCTGCTGTCCACTGAATCTTCAGGAAGCTTTACCGTAAAGACGTTGACACATAAAGCAGTCTGTCTTTTTGCAGGTAAGAACATTTGTTTACACGTCAGTAAGTCATTGTCAAAAATTTTGATGTAGCCTAATATTCACATAAGTAACTGTTTCAGTTTTAAGATTTTTAAATATGGGCTACTTATGTTGATATAAATGTTGATTTTTTTACAGTGTTATAAAAGCATGCAGAACCACATTTCAAACTCAAGAGGGAACCCTAACATCATGTAAAATGTAGCCTTTTACTTTATCTCAGCAAGCAAACTTTTTGAAATATTTAAAGTTCATAGATTAAAGGCATTCATAGTGTTCAGCTTACTTTTTGTAAATGCTACTATCTGTGCACATTTTCTATCATTTATCAATAGACTAATGTTCAAGAAACATTTTCAGTCAGTTACAAGAAGTAATTAAAATATTGTTTGATTGCCTAACTAGTGGGCTTAAAGGGTTAGTTCACCCAAAAATGAAAATTCCTTCATTAATTACTCACCCTCATGTCGTTCCACACCCGTAAGACTTTCATTCATCTTCGCAACACAAATTAAGATATTTTTTGATGAAATCTGAGAGATTTCTGTCCCTCTAGACAGCTATGCAACTGACACTTTGATGTTTCAAAAAGATCATAGAGATCATAAAACTAATCCATATGAAGTGAATGGTTTAGTCCAAATTTTCTGAAGAGACTCAATTGCTTTTATGATGAACAGATTTAATTTAAGCTTTTGTTTTATTCAAATATAAACACTGATCAGCGAACATAAACAGAAGCTTAACCGAACCTGCTTGACACACAAGAACAAACCTCTTGCGGAAGCTGAAACCTGCTGCGTAACACACAGGAATGAACCTCATGTTCTCAAGCAAACATGCTTGAGCTTCCGTTTACCACAACTGATGTGTTGATGAATGTTTACCTGTGAATATAAGCATAAATTCAATATGTTCATCATATAATGCGATCGTGTCTCTTCGGAAAATTTTGACTAATCCTCATATGGATTATAGTTTACGATCACTTTATGAACTTTTAGAAGCATCAAAGTTTCAGTTGCATAGCTGTCTATGGAGGGACCGAAAGCTCTCAAGATTTCTTCAAAATAATCCTCATTTGTGTTCCGAAGGTGAACTAAAGTCTTATGGGTTTGAAACGAAATGAGGATGAGTAATTAATAACAGAATTTTCATTTTTGGGTGAACTAACACTTTAACGGCTTCTGGGTTTAAACAAGAGGGAACTATTCTGTTCTGTGTAGACACAGTATAAATACTGATCAGTTATTCCCTTTATTTATTTAGTCTGCAATCTTACCGTGACATTTAGAGTTTTAATCGTTCAAGTAAAGCAATAGTCTATGTTATCTTCTGATGATGAAATCTAGGAGTCAACTGGGCAGTGGAAGGTGCTGTGAGGGCTTTGTGTGGGCTGTCTGGCTTTGATGAGACCATGCTTATCAGCATGATGTCTCCATCCCTCTCTGTCATCCACAATGTAGAAGACAAAGCCTATTTAAAAACTTTGTTTTTGGTAAAGTTACATGAATTTCTTTGAATTTCAATTAATTTGAATTCACCTCCATACATTCAAATTTGAAATGCAATTTTGCATTCTGTTTCTTACCTCAATTTGAATTGAATTCAAATACAAGAACTGAACTGGGATTTAAAAGGTATTCTCAGTTCAATTCTGAATGATGCACAACCCTGGTTGAAAGAATTTAAGAGAGAATAATAAACAATTCTGTACCACAGTAATGGGCGTTTTCTTCCATTAAGGAGAGACAACCAAAATAACTGACTGACTTACTCTCCTTAGTATCTCTCAATGAACTTGTCTATCATGCTGGTGCATTTCTGGCATTGCACTGGACACAGAAGATCAGTCATGCAGTGGCCAGCTGACATGTGCTGACAGTGACAACACAATTAGCCAGTGACTCAGCAGAGGAACAGAACAGCAGTGTGCAGGCAGAAGCTGTAAACAGATTACCTTCAATTCTCTCATTTTTTATCTCAGATTTTTTAGAAGTTGCACTGTCAAAACGCTCATTGGGGGGAAAAAGGAATTCGAAAATCTTCAGAGCTAGGAAAAATATTTAGGTTTTTAGCCATGAACATGAAGTTAGACACCCTGGTCAAATCAGGCTTATTGGCCTAATATCCAAACAACTGAAAGCAATGCAAAAAAGTTATTTATACCTAAAGTGTGTCTGAGAGAGATATGTGACATCTCCAATATGCCTTTGTCTTTGATCTATAATAAAAACATGCGAAAGAGAGTTGTTTTGTTCCTTTATCGCCTGCTGTTTTGTCATGATTGCTTTGTCTCATATGTCCCCATGTGTGATGATTAGCTTGTCATCTTTCTTATCAGTGTAGAATATAAAGCTCAGATGAGTCTAACAATGACAGATGTAATGATGACAAACAGTGAGGTGTGGGTTGTCATGTTGCTTTTCCACAAAGACTGTTGGGGAACAGAGAGGAGAGTTCTGACAGAAATGCTAATATCCTAATCAGAGAAGTACTGTGAATTGAACTCCCTTAGCATAAACGTTCTTGTCATTTCAGATTTTGTAAGACTGTGGCTTGCTCCCTAATTGTAAATATTGGAAGACAAGAAAAGATGCAGGATTTTTACTGTCTCTTCAGCATGATGGGTCACCTTGTGATATACAGTGCTCAGTGTAAATGAGTACACCCCCTTTGAAAAGTAACATTTTAAACAATATCTCAATGAACACAAAAACAATTTCCAAAATGTTGACAAGACTAAGTTTAATAAAACATATGTTTAACTTATAACATGAAAGTAAGGTTAATAATATAACTTAGATTACATTTTTAAGTTTTACTCAAATTAGGGTGATGCAAAAATGAGTACACCCCACAATAAAAACTACATCTAGTACTTTGTATGGCCTCCATGATTTTTAATGACAGCACCAAGTGTTCTAGGTATGGAATGAACATGTTGGCGACATTTTGCAGCATCTATCTTTTTCCATTCTTCAAGAATGACCTCTTTTAGAGACTGGATGCTGGATGGAGAGTGATGCTCAACTTGTCTCTTCAGAATTCCCCATAGGTGTTCGATTGGGTTCAGATCAGGAGACACTGAATCACTTTCACCCTGTTCTTCTTCAGAAATCCAACAGTGGCCTTAGATGTGTGTTTAGGATCATTGTCATGTTGGAAAAGTGCACGACGACCAAGGGCACGGAGTGATGGTTGCATCTTCTCTTTCAGTATAGAGCAGTACATCTGTGAATTCATGATACCATCAATGAAATGCAGCTCCCCGACACCAGCAGCACTCATGCAGCCCCACATAAGGACACTGCCACCACCATGTTTCACTGTAGGCACCATGCATTTTTCTTTGTATTCCTCACCTTTGCGACGCCATACAGTTTTGAAGCCATCAGTTCCAAAAACATTTATCTTGGTCTCATCACTCCAGAGTATAGAGTCCCAGTAGTCTTCATCTTTGTCAGCATGGGCCCTGGCAAACTCTAGGCGGGCTTTTTTGTGCCTGGGCTTTAGGAGAGGCTTCTTTCGTGGACGGCACCCATGCATGCCATTCCTCTGCAGTGTATGTCATTTTGTGTCACTGGAAATAGTCACACCAGTTTGGCTTTCTACTAACTGCAGTGAACTTGCATGCCAATTTTCTTCAACCCTTCTCATCAGAAGACGCTCCTGTCGTGGTGTTAACTTCCGTGGACGAGCTGGACGTCTCTGCGAGATGGTTGCAGTTCCATCTTTATAAAAAAAAATTACCACTTTTGCTACAGTATTCTGACTGATAAGTAAAGCTTTGCTGATCTTCTTGTAGCCTTCACCTTTCTAGTGTAAAGAAATTATTTTCTTTCTCAGATCTTGTGACATTTCTCTTCCATGTGGTGCCATTGCTGACAGCATGAAATGGAAAGGGGTTTTAACACCCTTTTATAGTCAACTGTCTGCTGGACACCTGTGTAATGAATAATTAGACTCACATGTGGTTGAATTCTTGTTAAATTAGACATTTGTAGTCTAATATTTAGCTTTGCTCCAGAGACTTTAAGTGGGGTGTACATATTTTTGCATCACCCTAATTTGAGTAAAACTGAAAATGTCTCTAAGTTATATTATTAACCTTACTTTCATGTTATAAGTTAAACAGATGTTATATAAAACTTAGTCTTGTCAACATTTTGGAAATTGTTTTTGTGTTCATTGAGATATTGTTTAAAATGTTACTTTTCAAAGGGGGTGTACTCATTTACGCTGAGCACTGTACGTTCGTGGGTAATGCATGTATGAGTGGACGTATTCAAGTGTAGAAGCACACATCAGTGTTTCATACAGAATATACATTGCTACTAGTGATTTTCCTTCATTTGGGATTCAGAATACAATGGTCAAGCTCAGTGTTTTTTATTCACTAAAAAGTACCAATTCATAAGAGTCATTAATTCAAGAATCAAAGTACACTGGTCGTGTTCCATGTTTTTGATTCATTAAAAGAACCAAGTCATTTATTCGTAAACTGAACTACACTGCCACATTGTATGTTTGTTTATGCATGCACCCTGCAAGGATAATTCAAAGATGTTGCCATTATTTCACGGGAAAAATAGTACAGCCAGGACTAGGGTTGCCAACCGTTACGTATAATACGGAATCGTCCCGTATTTGACACATAAAAGTCTTGTTCCGTATTGAACTGATACGGAACGCACTTTGTTCCGTATTTTTGAGAATCAATTCCGTGCAAATCCATGACAGACATTTTTACAGTTTTTTACCGTTAAAATCACAGTCATTTTTTGCAGTGTGCGGTAGATAGGCCTACTAATTTCTCCCCGTTTGTCTATGATCAGCGTAGCGTTTTTAACATCTTGGAACATCATCAGAGAATGCCCTTTTAATTGGTCGTTTCAGAGCCGTTGAAAAACAGAGTTGCGACACTCCCATAGACTTCCATAGGAACTTTGGAATGCGGAAGTAGCGCGTGTCGTGGAGCAGCCGATAGTTCCAAACACTGATAGTTCCAGCGCTGAACCCCATTCATTTTCATTGATTCTGAAGTTTGCTCGCTGGTAAGTTGATGAAATTACTGCATTTTTTACATTTTAACACATTACCTGACCTCTCATGAATCTAGTCAATAAAACTATAGTTAATGTTTATTGGAAGATAATAACGTTAATTAGACTCTAATTGCAGCTAGCTTAAGTGACCAACACTTCACTGACTTTAGCTACCATAACCTGACGTCAGTTGGGCTACATTTACCTTTACATTTACAAGTTCATTGTCAAACAACGTTTATCTTCAGTTATTAGATTTGTTGTTAATGTTAGCAACACTTAGTTGCCAGTTCATTAAAGTACCAGAGAATAACACAGTAAGGAGGTTGAATACCTAGAAACACCTTTACAATCTAATGTAATTCAATACAACAGCTCTGCCATGAATTCTACTTTAATGACGTTTATAATCAGCCAGAAATGTGTAAATTCAATACTGAGGCCATAGTTAAAGGTGCTGTTTCACTACATTGTGTTCAGATGGGTTTCTTATTTACATACATGAGGTGGCCAGAATATTAAACACATCTGGATATAAAGCAACAAGTGCAAAAACACCCCCACAAACTATGACCTCAATGCTAAATCATCATTAAATTTACACCTCTATGACAGCATAATATATACATATATATATATATATCTTTTCCCTTATTTGCATAATTTTTTTGGGATGAGCAAAATAATCACCCAGCTTCTTCCATAATGTTATTGTGTGGAAGAATAAAAATTTGAATAACAATAGTGGTTTGTATATAGATATGTATTTTTTTTTTTTTCATTTAATTTTATCTGTACTGGATTACAGAGCCAAAATAACAGAAATCATGACAAATGTCCAAATAGTTATGGACCTACAGTAACTGTAGGTGTGTGCTCTCCTGTAATGTCAACCTCATGAAAATGTTTTTGGAAATGTGTATTTAATCTGTTCTTCAATGTATTAACCTTAACACTGTTTACTCTTTCTTCACAACTCCCAGTTCTGTCCAGCAGCAGCAGGTTTGACTCGACTCCAGACCCAGTCTCCTCTAGGGCCTGACACAGGCCCAGTTTTCACCTGGAGTTAAGATGCATTTTGGTCGATCGGATCACAAGTGGACAAGAGAGAAACATACAACGTTTACACCTGGTGTTTTAATCCATCTTTTTTGTCCTCTTTCAACCACTTCTGTCCTGATTTCTTCAAGGGGGTGGTAAATATATGGGTTTTTACAGATCTAATCTGATGGACAAAATAAGCTTGAGCAGTTTACATATGAACACGCCCAGAGATGACAGGAAAACATACAGAGAGCATCAGTGTTCGTCCCTGCTCTGACAGCCATGAGACCAGCTGAACGAGTGAGTGTGTGTTAGAAATCAGTAATGGTGAGAGAACATTGTGATTGGTACGTTTTTCATCTTAAACCAAACTTGGGTCTTCAGCCAACAAAGTTTAAATCCAATCTAGCCAGCGTGCTTCCCATAATGTTATGCATTAGGTCAGTAGGAGGAGAGTAGACGGTCTTTAGTGGATGTTCAAACAGTCGACCACATGAGCGTTTACACTATGAAAGCAGTCCGGTCGAATGCATTTTCAAATACCTCTGGAAGTGGTCGAAAGTGGACAAACTCAAACCATTTTAGACCCCATTTACACCTGTATTTACACCTGTATTTAGTGTCGTCCACTTGTGATCCGATCAGCCAAAACGCATCTTAACACCAGGTGGAAACAGGCCCATGGTCTGCTTCTGGCAGTGGAATGCTCTCACCCAAAAATTCAAGTAACTATAGCAGTACTTATAGTGTGGAGTTTGAATGCTTTTGTTTTAAATGTATGTATAAGCATTTGACTGATTCTTGATTCACCTCCAGATCATCCTACAGCTGTCCTGGAAGAATGTAATGGCTATATTCCTTATATTCCCTTTCTGCCATCTTTCTCTCCCTGTATGAAGTCGAATGAGTTTCTTTGAAGACAGAACATTCAAAGAAAACTTACCTACCCTCTCACTGAATATAATATATAATTAAATGTTTTGTTGAATGCAATTGGTTGCCTTGTATATTTTTCACTGTTGACCAGACTTCTTTCTTGACTTAAACTGAGCAGCTTCATTCATTGATTTTCACTTGTTGTGCATGTTTATGTGAATGTATCTTAACATAACGCAACATTAGGATGTTAGTAATATTTATGACTATAGAAGCATGAGAAAAATATATACAGTACATGCTGTAAATGTATACCTTATGGGAGCAGCCCCCTTCCCTCTAAAATTAAACACTCACAAAAAATGAATTCAATTCAAAGGGCTTTATTTACATGAAAACAAATATATATATATTTTTTTTCATGCAAATAAAGCCATTTGAATTGAATTCTTTTTTAATTGAGATATATATATATATATATATATATATATTACATGGTACATGCATACACATGTTTGTATGTATTTGTGTGTTCTGATGAATGGTTTAGCCTATGTTTTAGGGAAGGTCATGATAAAGGGGTACATTAGCCGTACTGAAGTGAATCCAGTTAACAGAAATGCTAATGTTATGGATCATATTCACTCAGTAACCATCTCTCAGTTACCTGTACATTTTAACAGACCACACTGTTAACGATAATGCCGTCTCTCTTTCACTCTCCAGATACAATACACTACTGTAAGTGTAATCAAAGTAGTAATAATTTTTATTCAATATTTAAACAGTATTATGCGTTAATATTTTCCGAAAAAATTGCTGCAAATACAGTAGTTGCTGTGAATGTGTTTTACGTTATAGGAGCAGCCCCTCTTCCCTCCAAAATTAAACACAAAAACTGATTAGTGCTGTTTCCGCCGCTCCCCAGAAAAAAAGGCTATTATATGTATGAATTGTAAGTGTCAACGTAATAATCAATGTATATTATGCGTCAATGTGTACGGATAATTGCTGCAAATATAGCTACAGCTGTTTGTCCCGCTTAAAACCATACAAACTGGTCGACGGCGCGGATTTGTTTGGAACTATTGAGAGCTACAAGAACCACGTGACAGCGTGGCGGCGAGATCAAAGAGTGTCGCAAGTTCGCAACTCTCATATTTAACGGCTCTGTCATTGTGAGTCACGTATCGTAGCAACGATGACGACAAGTGACAACAGCGGGAAATGTAAAAATGACTCTCCGAGCAGCCGGCGAAAAAGAAAAGAGCACAAAAATATAGAATTGAATGGGAAAATGACTACCCGTGGCTGGAATGCGTGAGGGACAATGAATACAAGGCCGTCGCGTTTTTCTGTTTGTCACGGCGGAGTGCACATCGGCAATGAAAAATAAATGGTCAGATGTACGAAACAAATGTTCAGTTGGACTAATAAAAAGTGAGCTGATCATCACTCTGAATTATGAGATGTCTTGTACTGTACAGAGTTCTACAGTGCAGCTCTACAGGACAAACAACTACTCACTGCTGAAAGAAATAAAAAAAGTACACATGGAAAAAATAGCTGCACAATGTAGCTACTTAGTCTGGAGGTTTATTTGTTTCTGTGAGATTTTCCATGTGCATACAGGAAATATTGCTTGAATGCAGTATTTGAGTGCAATATTTTATATTTTCTTTATTAGCTGGTTTTTTTAATGTATTATTGTTTTGCACTGGAAAGAAAGTTAACTATAATGGAAGTATAATTATATAAAGATATTTGCACTACACTTCCTTAAAATGTTGTCTAATTAAATAAAAAATATTATTTTTTGCACTGGAAAGAACATTCTAGAAGTCTAATTCTATTGAATAAGTTTGCATAAGGCTACAGAAAACTGTTGTGTTTATTTTTCTTCAAATGCAGTCTAAGCCGATGAGTTTTGAATGTTATATGTTATTTTTCTTTAAGTTAAAAATAAAACGTATTATAAACTAAACAAATCCATGGTTCATTGTTGGCAAAATGATCATGATAGCCTATATTTCACATCTATGTGGTTCAGTCTTGTATATTGATTAGGCCTACTTTGCTATTCCATAAATATATAGGCCTAATAAGTTGTATTATAATATGCTATAATGTATGAAATATATTTATCTAAATGTATCAATTAGTTTCCACAATAGTCACCAGAAGTCATCATTTCAGGGGTTATTTTTCAAAATTTTCTTCCGTGGGGGCATGTCACCGGACCAACAGGAAAGAAGGGCCCTTCTTTCCTGTTTTACCCCGGTTGGCATCCAGCTTATTGGTGCATTACCGCCCCCTTCTGCTCCGGACAGTGACGTGATTGGGACATCCCGACATGCACACCTACGCACCATTTAAAAAAATATAGCAATACCAAAATACAAACAATGTAGAATAACTTGAATACAGCGTGCGTCTCCCTCAGAATGTAAACGAAGCTTAGCATAACATACTACATAACACGTCATCAGTGTCACTGTCCGGAGCAGAAGGGGCGGTAATGCACCAATAAGCTGGATGCCAACCGCTGTAAAACAGGAAAGAAGAAGAAGAAGCAGCGTCACTGTGGAGTGAAAGCAGATATATACAACAGACCCAGAAGAGAAGACAATGCTGAATAAATTCGTAGTTTTTGTTATTTTTGGACCAAAATGTATTTTCGATGCTTCAAAACTTTCTAACTAACCCACTGATGTCACATGGACTACTTTCATGATGTTTTTATTACCTTTCTGGACATGGACAGTATACCGTACATACATTTTCAATAGAGGGACAGAAAGCTCTCGGACTAAATCTAAAATATCTTAAACTGTGTTCCGAAGATGAACGGAGGTCTTACGGGTTTGGAACGACTTGAGGGTGAGTCATTAATGACATAATTTTCATTTTTGGGTGAACTAACCCTTTAAGAATCTTTGACCACAGGCAGGCATGTGCACTTGTCACAGAGTGGTGTGGCAGCACACGAGGGAATTTTGGGTAAAATCAACAGCCAGAGTATATAAGCAGCTGTTTACCTCTCTTCAGTCTCAGCTGTTCCAGCATCTCTCCACCTTCATCTCAGGTACCTTGCCATATGTAATCAGATCCTATATTTATTCACTGTGGGGGTATATCAGAGTTTGAGTTGAAGCTGCTTCATCAAGCCCTTCATCAGTGGACAGTAAGCCAAATAAGCTAACCTAATACCTTAAAGATTATATGGACAAACAAACTCGTTAAAGAGCCAATGGGTGTAGCTTGACATCCAGCTTCCCCCTGCTGGACGTAATGGATGAAGCTAGAAAGTCCAACCACACCTTAACCCTAACCCTACCCATAACCCTATTGCTAAACATAACTCCAGCCATTAGGTCCACAGAGGTGGTGCTGGACTAGGTCAAGCTCCACTGATTGCATCCAGAGGGGGATCTGGACCTCATTTGGCTCTGCAGTGAACACCACTTGCATAGAATATGAAATCAATATCTACCTTTCACAACTCTGAAAGGGCCCACATACTTTCTCTATAAACACTATATCTTTAAAGCTGGATCCTCGATTGCACTCAAAATATTGGACCATGTTTTTTTGCTTGAAATATTTAGGCTACATTATTAAAAGAAGTGGTCTGCTTCACATCTCTTTCATCACATGAAAAGTATAACAACAGCCATAATTTCATATTTCTGTCTGGCACACCTTCAGCACAACACAATTTAGCCTTTATAATGTCTGGTTTTATAAAAATAATCAATTAAAATACATTGTCACTCTAACAAGTTTGTCCTTCCGTTTGATCAGTCTTCAGTTGCATTCAGCCTAACAACACTTCATCACACATGCATTGCAGGACATTGTCATTTCGCACTCTTTTTTGAAATAGCACATCAAAGAAACAGGTGAGTTGACACCGTTTGAAAGTCTGATGTAAAACTCTGTCAGCACAACGGTGGACAATGGCTTCAAAAAGACCGGGGAGGCAAGCCGGTAAGCAATGTCCTAATTGAGTCGAGTCTTGGTGAAATTGGAAGCCAATTAGTGCTGAGCTTAGAGAGACATGCTCTGTCAAAAAGAAGAGATCAAATGTCTTTCAGAGAGAGAGAGAATGGAATATAAGTGCCAGCGCGTGTTACTGAGCATCTGCGACCGCAGTCGCAGGCACGCGCCTTTATCTGTGTTTGTGCAGTTGCTTTTGTATTGAGTTTTAATTGACAAGAAGATTAAAGCTCACTTCTCTGGAGTTTTCAGCGGACAGCTAAAAAGAGAGCGAGGGAGTGAGCGAGTTAGAGGAGGAGTGTGGGGCGTTGTGTGCGTCGTTGAAGGTTAGCTCTGGCTCCCGCTGCGTGAGCACTGCCTGAGATGGGCTACTTGTTGGACATTCATTATCAAACCCTGTTTGGTCCTTTCATCTGCTGCTCTGCAGAGCCCTCCTCGCAAACTACAGAGGCACCTTGCAGCTTGACATCTTTCCATTCACTCTGTACCTTAAACAGCATGCTGCCACATCAAAGCAGACACAAGCCCTTTGATGTTGCAAAAATAAAGAGCCCCAATGATCTACTCAAAACCAATGGAACTTTTGGTGCCTCTCTCTCCCATACACACTAACTATCCCTCTCTTTTTCTCATTTTGTTGGCCTCTGATAGACTTCATCTGAGTTTAAGGAAGATAACCAGGGCTAACTATGATAACAACGGCCCGTTTGCACCTTTGAAAAAATTTGATCAGCATGAATGCATGGAATTAACATATCAAGAGCTATATGTAACGTCAGATGCAGATAACAGAGTAATTGGAATGTAATTCAGTTAGACTCACACTGTGTAAATGCCATGCACACATCCTGACTGTTCTTGTGCCAGTAAAATGAAAAAAGTGGGAATTTCGCTATTTTTATGGCAGAAATAAATGCCTTGTGTATCATATCTACCTTAATTATTTTTAAGCTACTTTCTGTGCAAGACATCCGATTCATTATCCGCTATATAAGAATAACAAAATGTTGTAAACGGCAAAACTGTTTGCACTACACAAACTAGTGTATTTATGATTGGATTAATAAATTAAAATAATATATAACAAACACAGTTTGCAACATCATAACAGACTGTTTTTGTACAGCTAAAATAACTAGACGTAGGCTAGTTGACAACGGAAGCCTTGCGCATTCAAGTTAAAAATGGCCACGCCTGCTCTAAAATGATAAATAAGGTGGATAAATTCCTCATGTGTGGTTTCTGAAAAGCTTTTGACCCCCAAATAAGAAAATACATGCTAACATTTATGAAAGATGTTAAATAAAAGTCTCTTCTACCCAGTGCTGCATGAGCATGCCGTTAGCATGTTAATACCCCAAAGAGGAAATCTACTGCATCAGATTTAACTAGATAAAAAAATTTGTAGACAAACTTTAAGTTGGCTTGAAAAAGCCTAGCCAGAAAGTTTGAAGAGGTTTTAAAAGGTTGAAGTTTGAAGTATTTCAGTTTGAAATAGTTTAAGTTTTAAAAGATAGATAGATAGATAGATAGATACTTGAGGTGGTTGCTAGGGTGTTGCTATGCAGTTGCTAGGGTGTAGTTCTGGGTAGTTGCTCTGCTGTTGCCATGTTGTTTGGGTGGTTGCTAGGGTGTTCTGGGTGGTTGATTGATAGATAGATAGAAATAGTCAGATAGATAGATAGATAGATAGATAGAAATAGTCAGATAGATAGAAATAATCCGATAGATAGATAGATAGATGATAGATGATAGATAGATAGATAGATAGATAGATAGATAGATAGATAGATAGATAGATAGATAAAAATAGTCAGATAGATAGATTAGAAATATTAGATAGAATGGAAGTTTAAATGAGTCTCAATGGTTTAGAAATAGTACATAGAATGGCAGCTAATGGAGTCTGATGAACCTGGAGTTTGAACAGTCTTGGCTCATCTGAACATTCCATCAATGAAAGTCTATAGGATTTTTCCAAGTTTTAATCATTTTTAGGAAAACCGTAAGTCTGATCAGTCTGAAAAGATATTGCACACTAAAGCCGGGCACACATTTAACGACTAGCTAAAACATTCTAAGACTATGCTCAACACACAGCGATTGTTTGCTGCGACTGAAACAGATTTATATACTTACACATGGAATTTGAACACCGACTGTAATCGCAGACTGAACGCGACTGGACGCGTTTGAGCGCGATCAGTCATAAGTATCAATTTACATTCATAATTGGCCTTACAATCGTTAAGTGTGTGCGCGGCTTAAGTCAGAACAGTCTGAAGGTCTAGTCTGAGTTTGGTGGTTGTAGCTTGAAAAGTCTAGGAGGAGTAGCATTTAGAAATTTAGTCTAAGAATAATAATAATAAAAAGCTTAAGTAGATCAGTAAGTTGGCTTTTTCAAGCCAACTTAATTAAAGTAATCAAGGTTATTTATGGTAGGTATTCAAAATGCCCTGCCTGATTTTATTTCTTTTATATTTCTTTTAATATTTTTTCATTTTCATCTTCTCTGTTTTATTATTTTTATATTTTTCTATATTTAAAACAACCTGTGAGACAAAAATAAGTTTATTGGTCGGCGCCGATGGCCTCATGGGCAGCGTGCCGACATGTAGCGCCAATGCGCTTCGGGCGACCCGAGTTCGAGTCCCGGCTCGTGGTCCTTTCCCGTTCCATCCCCCTCTCTTTCTCCCACTTCGCTTCCTGTCTAATCACTGTCCTATCATAATAAAGGCAAAAATGCTTAAAAAAGTTTATTGTTCAGAAACACTTTTGGAAGTAAAAATGTTGATATCTGTTCATTTTTTACTGCTTAGGTCAAAGCAAATTTTATTGGGTGACACTTTATTTTGTTGGCCCCCTTTAGACATTCTACTAAGTAACTTTGCAACTACTTGTCAGCTAACTCTCATTAGAGTATTAGTAGACTGTCTGCTTAATGATGCTCCCCCTTTAGACATTCTACTAAGTAACTTTGCAACAACATGTCAACTTATTCTACTAAAACTGAACCCTAAACAGTCAACTATAGTCTACTAATAGTCTAATGAGAGTTCGTTGACATGTATTTGCAAGGTTACATATAGTTAGTAGAATGTCTAAAGTGGACCATCAAAATAAAGTGTAACCTTTTATTGAATTGTTCAGTTGTCTGGGAGGTCAAACAGTTTACAAAACACTCACATAATGTTGAACATAATGTCATGTAAGAATATACACATCTGGGACCACCAGTTGAGGTGGACTTGTGCAGTTGATGGATCAGTCATAAAACTGAAGAGGTGTTAGTCAATGCTTTCTTGCTGAGACCTCAAGGAGTTCAGCATAATCTTAACATATCTCACACTGATTCACCATGAAGATACTCCAGAAGAGCAGGTGACTCAAGAGGGAACACTGAAGTCACAAGTGAAGCATGTGGCTCTTGAGGGATCACAGGAGGAAACACTCAAGAGGATATGCAGGTGACTTATAAAAGGTCCCTGCAGACTTTGAGAAAGTGAGTAGCTCGAGAGGAACAGGAGAAACTAGAGAGCAGGTGAAACATCAGAGACGGGGTTCATTTGAATCCAATTAACTGAGCTGAGGGTTGAGATTTGTACATTAGTCCAGATTTATTGGAGCACTACTCATGTCTACTATCAGTGACAGTGGGATTTACTGCTAATTGGAGAGACTTGAGCTGTGGTCTCAGCAAAGAAACTAATCACTTCATGATGATGCAATTTCAAACACGTCACATTTTGTTTCTCTTTATCAGTGTTAATTTACCATCTAAAATGCTATAATTACAGGGGTCTTGGTTAAAAAAACAAGAGCCATCAGGCATTTTCTCTTTCTTTTCTCTCTCTCCTTCTGAATAATTCACTACAGTTCATTAGAACTTGGGTTCTTGACTTTAAAAATGTCTCATCACTCTTAAAAATAAAGGTTCCAAAAGATTTTTTGTTGTTGTTGTTGTCGTTTTAAAATCCAAAGAACCTTTTTCCGCTGTAAAGAACCTTTTGCGCAATGGAAAGGTTCCATGAGTGTTAAAGGTTCTTCATGGAACCATCGATGCAAATAAAGAACCTTTATTTTTAAGAGTAATGTTTCCACATCCTCACATTCCAATCACACAACACCCTGGGCTGATATGGAGATAGTTATGTGGGAGCAATCGGTTCAAAAACATTAGTGGAGGTTATTATGAACGCATTTCTCTGGAGAGTTAGCAATCAGCATAAAACAATTTTAAATTTTTTTTAAATGAACTTATGCTTTATCTAAAGTGCAAACAGCAAATTACCTTCTTCAGGTGTTTCCACAGCACCACAATAGATGAGCCAACACAGTGTTATTTTAGTAATATTCATATATTATATTAGTATTACATTTTTAATACCTTTTTATTTTTATATTTCCAGTTTTAATTTTAGTTTAGGTTTTAGAAATTTTATGTGCTTTTGTCATGTTTTTTTATTTACTTCTTTTTAGCTTTATTTATTTATTTTTCAGTTTTAGCCTAGTCATTTTAGTACTTTTTGCTGCCAATTTTTATGTTTTATTTATTTTTATTTTTATTTTTTGCTTAAGTAAGGTTTTCATCTACTATTTACATTTTTTATTTGAGCTCTGATTTCATTTTTTTATTTCAGCAGCGATTTTTAAATTTTAGTTTCAGTTAAAGTACACATGGAATCAAAATTGACCTTATTTATTTTGTTTGCTCAAATTGCTAGTTTTGTGGTGAACAATTCATCCGTGCAAGTCAATCCACACACAAAAATTCGTAATATTTAATTAAAATCTGAAAATGCTCCTCTCCTCTGCAACGGTGCCCCTTCTCTGATGACGTCAGTTTGACGGCTTGGGTTGAAATCGCGTAAACCACTCCTCTGCAACCGTTAGTCTGCTATGAGCTGGTGATGGAGAGGAGGAGCGCTGAAGTAAAACTCTGCCCTCTATTCAATATTCCGTTTCACTTGGAAATACGTCACAACACTGGAGAAAAGTCGTCTGCAACTTCCGGTTCACGCGGACTTTAAGAATTATCACCGCAAGGCACAAAGAAAAGACATTATTTAAAAGGGATCCCATAAACTAGTTATAACAGTAAAATAATAAAATCAATAACACTGATCCTCAGCTATTTTTCATTTTCATAATTTATTTATATTAATATTGAATTAATGTTTAATATTTTGTAAAACAGACATAGCAATATTTACATTGCTTGCACTCCTAGCCTGTTACATTCACACCTCCATTTACCATCTCGTTCTCAGCCGTCACACTCACGCCCTTGATTACAACAGGACGCTCTTAATCTCAGTGACTGTTATCTCATCATACCCTTAACAGAAGTCGATATGAAGCAAATGTCAACAGGGCACCAAGACCTTGAGTGCTACAAACAAACCTCAAAGACAGATAGAGGGAATTTGAACTTTAGCACTCTGTCAGCTTCTCGCCTAATTCAATGAACTTGATAGTTAATAAAGTGCTTTATATTCGCCCTTCTTCTAATACATAAAAGCCTACCATACCAATTAGCTTTAATTCACTTTTTTTCTCTTCTCTCTTTTCTTTTCATGCTCTCAAGCCTGCAGAAAGCGCTATATTCCGATCATTTGCATTATCCAGAGAATCTGCTTTGAAGTTGTGAGATACTGTAAGAAAAAAGGCTCCACTTATCCTGCAGAAAAAAAAAACGTTCAAAGCCTCTAAATACTCTGGAACAGATGTACATTATCATTGGATTTGCGTTTTTGCCTCTTTGCTCCTGTATGGGTAATAGTGTAGCGCGTAGTCGCGTGTCCCTCACATCCTCTGTGTTTAGCATCTCCTCTCAACAGAAGCTAGCACCCCACTGGGCCAATCCACACTTCAAAGCACTGTGTCTATCTACAGGAGACAAAGCACACTCCACACATATGGAAGCAGCCTCCTCACTCACTTAATAGCATCATTCGCTTGCTTTCTCGCTCGCCGTCTGTTTGTTTTTGTGACACAGAGATACGGCTCTTTCACACCATCCTCACCACACAAATCCAGCACCCAATATGAACCTGGTGTCACTTTCATGTACTTGTGACAATATTTGTTGAGTTAAGGGGGAAAAGTCCTTGGAGAAAGGAAATTAGGTTCTATTAGCGTTCTAGGCCTATAGCTGAAATGTCAGCGTATGGCGCTAGAAAGGCTAAAGGGTTATGGGTTTGATTCACAGGAAACACATAAAAAATTGATACCTTGAATGCACTGTTGCTTAAATGTATACTTCTTGTGTAGACAACACTGAAAAAGCTGCATATCATTGTCTTAAATAGAATTGGTTAGAGATTCTCTCACATTATACCTTCACAAAATATTTAAGCTCTGATAGATCCACTCAGACCTTACATTATTTAACTTCTGGACGAACTGTACATTGGTTTATTCCCATAGTGTTGCTCATCTACTGCAAATTGTAATTATTTATTACAAATTAAATTACATAATCTACCTCTGCAAGGTCAGTAAGATTTTATATTTTAAAGAAATTAATACTTTTATTTAGCAAGGATGAGACATCTTTAATGTTACAAATGATTTCTATTACAAAAAAAAATGCAGTTCTTTTGAATTTTATATTCAATAAATAATCCTCAAAAAAAGTATCATGTTTCTACAAAAATATTTGTTTTAATATTGATAATGAGAAATGTTTCTTGAGCACCAAATCATCATATTAGAATGATTTCTGAAGGATCATGTGACACTGAAGACTGGAGTAATGAGGAATCACAGGAATAAATTAGCCAACATTTAAAAAAATATATATATATATTAAAGGGTTAGTTCACCCAAAAATGAAAATAATGTCATTTATTACTCACCCTCATGCCGTTCCACACCCGTAAGACCTTCGTTAATCTTCGGAACACAAATTAAGATATTTTTGTTGAAATCCGATGGCTTCGTGAAGCCTCCATAGCCAGCAATGACATTTCCTCTCTCAAGATCCATTAATGTACTAAAATCATATTTAAATCAGTTCATGTGAGTACAGTGGTTCAATATTAATATTATAAAGCGACGAGAATATTTTTGGTGCGGCAAAAAAAATAAAAATAACGACTTATAGTGATGGCCGATTTCAAAACACTGCTTCAGGAAGCTTCGGAGCATTATGATTCTTCTGTGTCGAATCATGATTCGGATCGCGTGTCAAACCGTCAAACTGCTAAAATCACGTGACTTTGGAGCATCGAACCGCTTATTCTTTTTCACAAAAGAGAAAGCAGTTATATTAAATTGTAATAATATTTCACAGTATTACTGTTTTTACTGTATTTCAAACTTTTAATAGGTGGAGTATGTGGAGATGGTGATATGTTACTAGCCAGTTGTAACTTAAAACTTATAGGACTTCACTTAAGTACTTTCTTTGGCCATGGGTAAGACTGCAGCTTAAAGCAAGACATGCAAACAACATAGATAACAGAGAGCATGCTAAAGTATTTGCACTAGAAAGAGATCTCCGCATGCAGCCATGATGTAGTGTACATGCATGCAAAGAAATCATCAGAAACATTCTCAAAAACAACGGCCAAAGAAATCAGAGCCACCCAGTCAGTAGCAACAGTTCAGCTTTTAATGAAAGATTTTCTCTTGGCACAGTTCTGCTATTAAATAAATAAAGCAATTATTTCCATCCATCTATATAAACTAAAAAAAAAAAACATGAAAAAATTATTAGAATAGTCACAAATGTCTTATCTGTACTAGTGTTCAGTTGTGGCATTAAATGCTACCACATTGTGTTATTTATATACAAGCACCTCCATGAATCACTTTCTTTGAGTCTGAAAGAGTGTGTGTCGCCCTACACACTCAATCACACAAAACAAAAGCACAAAAGAAATCAAGAAATGTTATAGCTACAAATGGCACTATAGAAAATAGCCGATCATCCAGATAAATAGCGCAGAATTAATCTAAAATACTGATATCACCACAGCAGCCCACTCATGTCGTATTTACATCCATCAGGCCACAACTGATCATCAGACATCTAAACAAATAGCAGTGTTAAAAGAGAAACAAGAACACTGCAGGACATTATTGAAATATTGTTATAAATGAACCTACTGCCCACTCACATGTTTTGCACATGTGGCGTGTTTAAACTTTTCATTTTCTCATGAAGCCATGGGTTGTTTTTTAGCAGCAATACATGTTTAAGTAATGGTCAGAATCATTTAAAATGGCAACAGCTCAAACTATCTCACTGTAAAGAGAGAATGAGAAAATGAGAGGGAGAACTAAGCTCCACACATTCATTCCCCTGCAACAGCGAGGCTGAGTGGAGGTTACTAGCTGTGATGAGACCACCCCGAAGCTGCAGGTGAGTTTTCCAGAGTCTCGGGTTGTGTGATGCTCTCACATTTCCACCATCCTACTGAGCAGAAGGGTCAACTGATCTTACTCTAAACATGTTATGAAGTTGAAGAGGTTTTAACCAAACATAATGAACACGTCGTTTGACTGCTGTCCATGTTGAGGCCAAAAAGTGCCAAACTTCTTGTTTTTTTTCAGCTTTTAATGTTTCTGTGTATAAAAATCTAAATAGAGAGATGAGATCAATTATATCGCACACACTTGGATTATCGAAACACCTGCTGTGAGTTTCAACACACACACACACACATGCGTGAGTGTAAACGCAGGCTTTTCTGTTTCATAATCTTCCATAGTGCTGGTTTCAGATGCACATGCACTCATTAACTCTCTGTCAGTGGGGTATTGGTGAGTTATGGGAGGACTGGAGACTCCTAGGCGGCGATACTGTCATCCTGCCCCTGAGGAATGAGACAGCTGCCACACACACTCACTCACTCATACACACACACACACACACACCCTCTAGGTGACTTGGGATACATCGAACCTAAAATAGATTCATAATGTACTATTTAAATGCTGTTTAAAACTGCTGCGGGGAACCGATGAACTCCAAATCAACCAGACTTGTTTTCTCGCTATACCCATCTCACTTCTGCCAATAAGTGAGCACTTCTGAGCTAAAGGCACTACCATACTGTCTACAAGATCTTAATTCAGTCTGGATTGGATTCTGAAAGAAGCTAAACACTCCCAATGGTGATTCTCTACCAAAATATGCTTACAGTCCAGTGGTTTACTGCTCCCTTCAAAACAGATTATATCGTCTTGTCAAATCAACGACTCAAACGTGAACAAATAAACCTGAGAAATTAAAATACTATTTTTCCTTGGCAGCACATTCCTTTACACCTTAGAAGGTCAAAATATGACAACTTGAATGATCTCATTACTGAACTAATAATAAGAAAATGTTGAAACCACAACTAAACAAGCAGAAGATAAAATATTGGGTCATACAATATAAACTATATTCAATGTTTTCCAATCTTTCGATTTGACTTGCCATAAACATGACAGGAATATGTTTTTTCAAATAAATTATTTTTTAACAAACTTCAGAACATTATTCTACAATCATCAGAAGATTATTTTAAGATCTCATATTGTATGATACACATAATAACACTATAAACTCTGATACCTAGTGGTCTTACAATGCAATTAGCTTAAAGTTACAGGGACAGGAAAACACAAAAAAATACAAATAATGAATATAAATGTTTCAGTAAGTTTCAGTAATAAAGCTTACAATTCAAACCCAATACATCTCAACATAACTGCAGATTGGTGGCATATTAGAACATACAGACAAATAAAAAATAAAATCTGAATAATAAAAAAATTATATCAATAATACCGATAATCATAATAATACTAGAGGTAGCAGCTGATTATGATGCTATGTTTTCTTCATGTAGATTGGTAGAGTGTAGTTCTCGTACTGTCCTTCAACAAAGTCCTCTCTGATGGTTTGAGCATCTTTACAGGCTCTGTCTGTACACGTGTCCTGTATTGCATTTTTAAAGGTGTTAATTCAGATCTGTTGTTTCGGAGAGAAGCTCTTCATAGATAAAGTGTCTTGAATGCAATGGCACAAGAAGTGCTTTTCAAGTGGTCTTCAGTGAACGAACAAACAAACAAACAAACAAAATAAACAGGATAAGTGTAAGGAAAAGACACCTTAGGCACACAAAGAGCAGATCCACACACACACACACAAATGTAAATTACAAAACCAAGGAATTGTATTCCTTCAAAAGTGGTTTGACAACTCACAATTCTTCATTTATCAGGGTTAACCACCTTTTCAACCAAACAGACCAATCAGATAAGCATTGAGAAAGGGAGATATGGAGGGAGAGAGAGAAATCATGTGTGAGAGATAGAGATGGAGAGAGAAAGAAAGAAAAGGGAGATATAGAGCCCTTATGTAGTACGTAAACCTGTTCAAAGCTCCTGTTGACAAAGACAGGACTGACTACATCAACACACATTCAAACCGACCCACACGACCTCACACACACATTTATATATACAAATGCGCACACACTGTCTGCCACTTTGGCATGAACATGATGCTTTGCGTCCTTCTCAGCCTCAACGTGACCATGCAAGAAGGTTTAAGCTCATTCATTTGTTACATGTTCCTTGTGTTTCTTCTTATTCAGATCTGGTTTCACTTTTCAGGACTGATAAAAGTGATGATAGTGATGATGATGTTCATGATGATGATGATGCTCGTGCCGCTGGACCACCTGAGCTAGTCCTCCTTCATACAGCACCAGACTGGGCAGATCCCTCATGTGCTCTTTCTCCACTGCTGGGCCGGACGTCACAGTTGGCCCCAGAGCCCGATAGTGCAGCCCTTCTTTAGGCCTCTGCTTGTGCCGTCGGTACGGGCCTGAGCTTTGGTGTGGCGGGGTCTGGTTGGGGACCGCTGGGGGAGGCGGCGCTCCTCTCCTCATCACCCGACCGACAGAGGCCTGAGTGGGCGGCGTGCGGTGCGTTTTGGGGGAACGGAGTGCGTGTGTGTGCCGGCTGAGGACGGCAGGAGGATCCGTGGAGATGGTCTGTGAGCGCCGATGGTGAGCAGGGTAAACGTGGCCATTCTCGGGTTCTTGAGAACGCGATCGTGTCTGATTGGACATACGTGTGGCGTTGTTGGGTTTTGCTGGTTCTGTGGCAGGAGCTGCTAAAGAAAGCACAAAATATTTTTTTATCATTATAAAAATGGTAGGTATTCACCACACACAAACACACAAAAACAAAAAACAAAAAAACAAAACGATTACAGTGTTAAGTGTCATGTCATTTTAAGATATCTTGCTTCGTAGTATCCTATATGTTTTGGAAGATGCCATCACAAATGTACTGACAAAATATTATTAAAACAATTATTTAAATTTTAAAATGTACTTTAAAGTGATCCTTTTAAATTAATAATAATAAAAAGTGTACTTTTTAAAAATATACTTAAGTGTGTTAAAAACAGTCATGCAAGTGTACTCTTTAATTACACTTAAATGGTTAGTTCACCCAAATATGAAATTTCTGTCATTAATTACTCACCCTTATGTTGTTCCAAACCCATAAGACCTTTGTTCTGTCCATGGAGGAGTCAGAGAGCTCTCGGATGTCATCATAAATATCTTAATTTGTGTTCCAAAGATGAACGAAGGTTTGGAACGACATGAGGGTGAGTAATCAGTGACAGAATTTTCATTTTTGGGTGAACTAATCCTTTAAGTGGCCTTTTAACATTATATTATCTGAAAGTATACTATATATATATATATATATATATATATACACACACACACACTACACTACAAATGCTAAAGGCCTATTTAGGGCCTAAATAAGAAAAATCTTCATTTACTCTTTGTGATTAAGATCTTACCTGTTCCAAAGCGGGATGTGTAGTTTTCAATGCCGGCCAGGTCAAGGTAATGGTTTCTTCTCTCCAAGTTCTCATCCACACAGTGCCGTTGGCAACCCTGCTGGTTGTGATGGTCAGCATGGTAACGCCTAATAGAACAACATTGTGTTGTCATAACTGCAAGCATGTTGCTCTGAGATTGTGTACACAAAGCAGGACTGAACCAATCATTGTCCATTTGTCAATTTTTTTAAAGTTTCCACTGTAACATGTTCTTCTGAAGTTTATATATTGTGGTTTTATGTAACTTTTTTCATAATTACCTAAGAAAAGCTCTTGACTTTTTCTCTGAAGTCTTGGAGTCCTCAATGCACTTTTCTCCCTTGTGCTTGGGATGGGGAGTGTCTGATTGAGACAAACAGAGAGAGAGAGAGAAGAGGGGGGAAGCTTTATCAAAGTGAACGGCGTTGAGTTGCACCGAATCACACACGCGCACATATACTGCAGCGGCTTTAAAGACCAACCAAAATAAGAAAGAAACCTTTGTTCCCTGTTTTCCATTTACTTTGAAGGTTCATAAAAGAAGAAAAAACAACAATGCTTCATTTATTCTATTTTGAACCTCAGGCCTCATATAAATCTAAAAAACACACACTTGTGAATTTGCATGAAGACAGCTGCTGTTCAAAGACTCTTCTCTTTCAAATACATGACGGGTATAAATAGCCCAAATGACAGCACTAAACAAACAGAAACACTTCTGTTTCTTCAGAGAACTTTCTGTTCTTCATCATATTGTTACCAAGTAACACAGTTAGAAAGTGGCTAAATGTGGATATATTTATTTTTCAAACAGCAAAAGACTGTCTGAAAGACGGCTTTCAGAGAGGGATAAGATAGCACTTTCCAAAAGGAATCCAAAAGCTCAGGGCTGCAGAGGTTTGTGTTGTTTCTCTCTCTCGTCTTCTGCCTTTGACTATGAACTCATCTTACAAGAGATACAATGACATGGAAGACAGGGAAAAGGAGGAGGGCAATAGTGTAGGAGACAGCATAACAAGAACTTAGGATTGCTCACCCAAAAAATCTGTCATCATCTACTCACCCTTGTGTTTTTCACGTTTTTTTATTTTATTTTATTTTTTTAAATATCTCTTAATCTGGAAAAACACACTCTTTCTCTGTACCTGTGTTGGTCTGGGTGCAATTCCTCCATTTTTGGCTGGAGTCTGGGGCGACGGAGAGTTTCACTCTGAGGGTCTTACTGCTGCTGGGGGAGTGATTCACTGATGCGTCCACCACCTCATATATAGTGTGCAGTAGACTGGTGATGTCCTGAACGTAAAGAAAAAACACATTAAATTAAGATATCTTCACTGACACGAGATGGTCAATTAGCCTTTTATATACTATTCAAGCCTGTGCATAATATATAAGATACATGCATTATTCATAATTCATACACAGACATGTCCATAATAATGTGTTAATCAGAGTCTCCATAGCCTCAGGGAGGGAAGACAGATGCTGATGGCAGTGGAGAGCACACGTACATGCAAACATGAAACATGCTATATATCTGAGGCTATTTAGCATGTGAAAATGAAATGTAAATGTAGAGAAACCATGAGAAAATGAGAGTAAAAGAAAGAGAAAATTCAGAGATGCAGAGACAAGACAGAGAGAGTGACACGGTGGAAGAAAAAAGACAGTAAGCTACACCCTTTTATTGTGTCCTGTTAGTGTTGCTGGGCTTTCCCATGACAAAAGACATCAGTCACTCTCCTTACTGCACAGAGGTCTCAGACGTCTTACCTCTCTCGTGACCTTGCCATTGTTATCGAAGTCATAGAGAGTGAAAGTCCACTCCTGCCTGTTATCTTCTTCAACTGATACAGCACACTCCAACTCCTGATTAACAAACAACAGTGATAATCATTGTTTTAGTAACACACGTATTAAAAATACAGTTCATACCTTTGAGGTCAGAACAAATGTTTTTTAGTTTTTTTTGAAAGCCTCTTATGCTTATCAAGGCATCATTTATTTGATCAAAAATACAATAAAATCAGTAATATTGTATCAGCATTATTACTCCAGCCTTCAGTGTCACATGATCCTTCAGAAATCATTCTAATATGCTGATTTTGTGCTCAAGAAACATTTCTTCTTATCATCAATGTTAAAAACGGTTGTGCTGCTTAATATTTTTGTGGACAACTTGATATATTTTTTGGGATTCTTTAATGAACAGAAAGTTCAAAAGGACAGCATTTATTTTAAACAGAAATATTTTGTGACATAATAAATGTCTTGACACTTTACTGCCACTTTTGATCAATATGATGCATCATTGCTGAAAAAAAAGACAAATTAATTCTTAAAAAATATTACAAATAAAAAAATTACTGACCCCAAATTTTTAAAAGGCAGTCTATGCCCTACCCAGTATGTATGTGTGCTGTATACTGACCTCAAACTGTAATTGTTTGTGTGGGCCAACGGTGGCAGAGCCTTCAGTGTCCTGCATTCTCTCTTCCACACTGCAGCTGTCAGTCTTCTCAGGGGGCAGAGCCACTGCAGAGGGACACATATTCACATAATGTT
>RJVU01042553.1:3167598-3181805 GCA_003731715.1 Anabarilius grahami
GTTAAAACAACCCAATCGCTGGGTTTGTCCATTTTCAACCCAACTTGGGTTGTTTTTAACCCAGCATTTTTTAGAGTGTACACACACCACTTTTTAGATCCAGCCACCCTTCAAGCATATTGTGGAGTGTGTTACTACATGACACACAGACACACTGTATTTCAGTGACCTTGACCACTGAAAGAGTCCTTTTAAAATGACATGTTTTTGTACACTTACCAGATAACATCAGAGGCTAATTGGCTGTGGAGAGTGTAATCAATAGAAGCTGATCTCTCTTCAGTGCTGTAATGAGAGGCTGAAGAGGGATCTGTACACACTCAGCGTGTGTGAGGGCGACCATGTGCTTCAGGTCACTCACTAATATATGGAGACTAAGTGCCATTTATAGCGCAATTGAAAACTCACTAAGAAAAAAGGGACAGAGTTTGCGTGCGAAGAGTGAGAGAGAAAGAAAGAGGGTTTGATTAAAATAATTATCTTGTAATTTCACAGATGAAGTCTTGTGAGCGACAGTTTAAACAAAGAATGAAAACCATCTGAGAGAACTTGTGTCCTGTGACTAACTCCTGGTGTGAACACATTCATCTCCATATTTGTTACTGGCTTGTGTTTATAAATGTTTATAACAGATGGAACAATGACATTTCTGCTGTGGGTCTTTTGCCTCAGCAGCATCATGAAAAGGCCTGTGAAACATAAACAAGGGCTTCACTCAATCTGTGCCAGCAACCAGAAACTCTTTCCCAGACACCATGTTTCACACTCTGTGGAAAACCAAATAGAACTTTTTGTTTTAACGCAAGCCAAAACAGGAAAGAAGAGAAGTTTGAGCACTTTACTACAAATGGATGCCCACAGAACACATTGCAACATTACTGATTTGCCAAAACACATAAACACATACATCAAGCACTCCACTGCTGTTTTTCTTGGCCCTGTGATCAGTGGAAGAAGCCTAAATGAATCTTTCAATATGTTAAAAACAATGGACCAATCTGATTTATCTAGGGGCCGGATCATTATCTTGAGGGCACTGAGTGTGTATATGCTTAATACTATAGACTTAATGCTCCTCTAAACATTCTCTAAAAATGTAAATAAATAAATAACAGTTCTGAATGAATTAATCCTCAATAAATAAATAAATGATTGTTTGAAAATCTTGTATCTGTTTAAACTGTTCAACTGCTCCACGACAGAATATACCACTTGGTTAGTGCCTCCAAGGAACTGGAGATTCCTGGCTGTTTATAACGAATAACCATGTCTTCTTGAAGATAATTATTTGTGTGTAGCAAACAGAAGCACAGTGTAGATGTTGGGTCTTGCCAGCATAAACCTGGAAACACATTTACACACATTGGCAAGTGTCTGTAAGTGTGTGTAAGGGTCACCCCCAAGTGTCTGGACTGGCACATTAATATGTAAGCACTATTAAAAAAATACACAGGGAAAACTGCAAAGAAGGGGATTTCTCATCCAAGTTAAGTATGGGGATATGTGTCTCAATTAGATTACACATATGAATGTGGCCTTGTTCATTTTGTCATTACGGCATGCGTGTGAATGCATGTATGTGTGTAAGGGAGTGTGTGTGTTGTGGAAAGTCCCACACAACTCTGTGTCTGTATTTGCTTGCCACGCCACAAGGGCTGATGGACAATTTACACAGCTGATGACAGTTCTGCATGATCACGGGCCAGACGCACACACGCACACATAAAACACACAGACAAGATCAGTCGCCAAGCCTTCACTAGGCCACAGCCTTGGAACGTCATCAAACCCGGGAAAACCTAATTAAGACCATCGCCTCTCTGTCTCACTCCTCTGTCACCTTCGGTTTTCACACTCACAGACCACGGTCCTAATCATATTAAAACAAGGAATGAAAGATGGAAGGCTTCAGCACTGTGAACCACAGCCAACCAGAACCACTCCATTTTTAAGACAACTTAATCCTTCACAAAGACACATGCACCTACAGGTGCCATATTTCACCAGCAAGACAATCAACCACAAACATATAGCGCTAATGGAAAAAGACTTGCAGCTGAATTCCTGATTAATCGTCTGTGTCTGTTATCTTGCTTAAGTGTATACGGTTACATGCGCAGGATCTCTGGAGAGGGGATGTATATGCTAGCTCAGCCCCCTGCGCCGATGGCATGGCAAAACCGATCCTCGCTAGCTACAGGGCCAATCCAAAAATGACTCCCTGTACTCCCCCCAGTACCCTACATACTTTCCTAAATGTGAGGATGAAAGAGTCTGGAGTGCAGTGACCTACATACGCACCTCGTACTTTATAATGAGCAGAACAGACAACCCAGACAACCTAAACTACTGACTAAAGCATCAGTACTGCACACTTAAAGGGACAGGTCACCCAAAATAAATATATTCAGTCATCATTTACTCACCTTTAAGTCATTCCAAACCTGTATGAATTTCTTTCTTCTGTCTTTTTGATATTTTTTATGTACATGCAATGAAAGTAAATGTTGTTTTGAAACCCATTCACTTTCATTGTATGCACAAAAACATCCTTCAAAATATCTTCTTTTATGTTCCACAGAAGAAAGAAAGTCATGAGTGCAAGTAAATGATGACAGAAGTTTCGTTTTTGGGTGATATCCCACACTGACCAACAAAAAAAGGGGATGTCTTGCTGCTGGTTTCTCACACTCACTGATTAAGAGTGTTAACAAGTGAAACAACTCCCTCTTACACTCTCAGACTCAGTGTCATTTATTGCAACACCCCATTTTGGCAGGTAATCAGTGTGAAGAAAGAAGCGCCGTGCAAATAGAGACAATTGTATCAGGATTCAAATCATGGAATGACTTCACCCTGGGAATGTGTGTGATGTGTAGCCTATTTGTCCCTTCGGGGCTTGCCGTAGAAAGAATGTGTTAATGTGCCCCGGGAGCGCTTGTCAGCTTCAGAGAGAAAAAGATTTACCTTCTATAAACAGACTGTTGACTCCATTTTCTTATTTTACTATTCATTCAAGTTTAAGCGAATGCCAGGAAATCGCTCGGTTACACAGCGTTTGTGACAGAATTGTGTTTGTTAGGTTGCAAACAATATAGCTTGTCAGTTCTTCAGTGTGATTTGAAGGTGAGAAGGCACATTGTTTACTGCCAATGCCGTGACATCCCACCACACCCATAAGAGACTTAATTGGCCCATTAACTCAGCAGGAAGTTGAGGCGGAGGGTTTGTAAACGTTCACCTGCTGACAGATACGGTCATGCAATGGCGTAGAATTTAGAATGGATGCTATGCACATGTTCCTCAACAATTTTGATCAAACAATTAAAATATATTTAATATGTAACCACTGTTGTTGTAATTTTGGGTCATGCCATTGACAATACCAAAGAAGTTAAAGTAAATATGCTAGAAAACTGCACTCCTCAAGGATGTGCATTTCATGAATGGACCGAGTTATTGTTGTTCAACTGAATGTTCATAGCAAACTGTTAGCTAAAATATACACAAAATTTATATTTTGTGTATATTTGTTTATCTGTCAATCAGATGTATGTGAAAGTTGCATTTATTGCATTAGAAATGTGTCACTTTACTCACAGCTGACTGGTCCAGTTTTGGTTTGAGATCTCTTACCCAGAACATGAGCAGGTTAGGCGTGTAGCCCAAAGCCCCATTTCCACCGCAGGAACTTTCCCCAGGAACTAGGGACTTTGAGGTGGTACTCTGTATGTTTTGACTGCAGGAACCAGGGTCTAAATAAAGTTCCAGGTAAAAATTCTCCCCTCAAAATGTCCCTGCTCATGAGGTAGTACTTTTTCAAAGTTCAGGAACTTTCAAGGGTGGGACTTGGGTGCTGAACATGCTGATTGGTTGAGTTCACTCAGCATTTTGAATGGTTGACTCCACGCAGCATTTTATTTCAACCACCATTTTTAAAAGTATGTTGCGGTGCGTGCAGTAAGAGTTGTTTGCTATTCGAATCAACATTGGAGTTTAAAAATACGACAGATGGACCGACGACAAGCTTCAGGCTTTATTAAGCTTATATGTGGAGGACGAAATCCAGCGGGAACTGGAAAGTCGCACACAGTACTACGTCACCGGACTTATCCTCACAGTACTTTAGACCGCTATGGAAACGCAGACAGCAACAGGTCTGGGGGGAAAAAAGTTCCTGGGACAAATTGTTCCGGGTAATTTCAGTGGAAATGAGGCTTAAGTTACAATGGTGATGAACACTGCTAAAAGCCGAGCCACTTTCATGCTGCCTAAAACTTTCATGGAGCAAACTAAACTGAAACATACCTGACTAACAACCTATACCGGCTTCATGGTATAGACCCCAGCTCCAGAAAAACAATAACACAGAAAACTTCTAGTTACTATAGCTAACATTACAACAACAGTATATTTTGGTTCTGTGAAACATAGGAAAACCAATCTTACTCACATATGGAGCAAAAACAATGCAACCTTGGCATCTGTTTTCAGACCTTCCAGCTTAGGTCTGTCCAGTGTTAGAAAGCTTTTCTAATATTAACGAAGGTCCCCTTGATCATAACACTTCTTTTTCCAGTGATATTCCTCTTTTGTAATGTCTCTCAGCCATCTCTCTTTCTACAGTATTTCTTCAAATCTCCCTCTAGCTCTGACTCTTGGGGGGGTCAGGGCTACTCTTCGATTTGGACTGAACACCACAACTGATCTGGTGTAGAGAACAGAGAAGGGAGATTTGAAGCAGATGGACTGTTAAGGATTGTAGCATACAGTCTGTGTGTAAAACAGCACTTGATTCAATGTTTCAAGCATTTTATAGTTACAAGTCCTGACAATCGTATACCCACACTGGCACAAAAAGCCCATTCCACGCATCCAGAATCCAAACACATTCTGCTAATTTACTGAATCACAGGTTTCTAAATCAAGGCAAGCTGAGTAACAGAAATGCAGTGAAAGTTTGTGTGTGCAAATCTATGCGTACGTTCAGATGTTCAGCTTACCTGAAGGTAGAGCTGCATGATTAATCATTAAAAGATTGCAATCTCGATTCAAGCACCAATGCAATCTCATTTGTAAATGACAACGATTCACCTGTGTCTATTAAAGGGAGTCATTTTTGGATTGGATTCGTTTGTGCTGCCACTGTCTCAGAGAAAGCAGTTAGGCTATCTAGGTATGAAACAGCTTCACAAATGGTCTATTCAACCACACAATATTGTTATTTCCTTGTTAAAATATTGCAGATTCTTTTTTTATATCATCTTTGCAACGTGGATACAAAGAAATCGTTAAGGTGTGTGTGTGTGGGAAGCTGCTTGTGTCAGTTTCTGTAGAGGCTCTTTAGTAATTTCTCAGATGAGATTAACATTGCAAACATTTCCTCACACATTACCTCATCCACATCAAAGTGCTCAACACTGATGTCACCACACACTTACTGTCCACAGAAACACACTCTTGGGGGGGTCAGGGCTACTCTTCGATTTGGACTGAACACCACAACTGATCTGGTGTAGAGAACAGAGAAGGGAGATTTGAAGCAGATGGACTGTTAAGGATTGTAGCATACAGTCTGTGTGTAAAACAGCACACACACACGCACGCACTCTAGCCTTTCCTACTCATATACACTTTCTATTTCTATAAAGATATGGATATCATATCTACTAATGTAGTTACAGAGAGCTTAACAAATGCAGATTTATTAAACTGGATGTAAGCATGTTTATCAAGTCTGTTTGATCGTGTATTTTGAGAATCAAAGACCATGAAATGGCTTAACAAGTGCAGTACTTCCTATTAAAACAAACAAAAGTTGGGGTAAGACGTGGGCAGTTCCTCTTTCTTAATGAAGAATATAGGCAGACAATACAAATACAGGAGCTAGAAGGACCTTTATACATCCCAACACAGTTAGACTATACAACTAACACAACATCCACAACACATATACACAGTCAGTATCACTGAAAGATTCAACAGAAAGAGGTTGTTGGCACAATAGTTTGTGAGAGATAAAAGCATCAATCTTATCACTTTGCAGGCAACAACAGGACACTTATTGAGATAAAATGATGCAAACATAGGCTATAGTACTGGTGAGGCTACGCTCTCATTTACTAGAGACACCTTTAAAGCATGAAAGCTGCAGAGAGAGAGCGCTTTGAAGCACTGAAAATGAGGCAGCGCTCTCCGTTTGTTCTACTCTCTCTTCCCCTTAGGTGATCCCTCCTTTACCCTCTCCCCATTTCCCCTCTTCCTTTTCTTTTTAAAGGCAGAGAAAAGGAATAACTAAACTGCCCCAAAAATACAGAGAAAGACTTTTCAAACATTGCGTTCGAAACTCCTGTTCCTCTCTGAAGGACTTTAAACACCAGAGTAACAGAGAGCTGGAGATTTGTGCAAACAGCAAGTCAGTATTCAATATTGTTCAATATTACTATTTCATCAGTACTCTAAACACAGATAGACAGCAATAAAATTGTGAATTAAACATGGTAACAAAAAGCATTTTTCCTTCTTTTTCTTTTTACTGTATCTTAAAGTGACGAGCTAACAAAAAAAGAAAAAAAAATTGGGATCTGTACGATTTTAATGTTTTTGAAATAAGTCTCTTATGATCACCAAGGCTGAATTAATTTGAATAAAAATAGTAATATAAAATGAGTTGTATTGTGAAATATTTTTTTTACAATCATTACAATACAGTTTCCTATTTTAAAACATTTTAAAATTGAATTTATTCCTGTGATGGGAAAGCTAAATTTTCAGCAGCAATACTCCAGTCTTCAGTGTCACATGATCCTTCCTTTAGAAATCATTATAATATGCTGATTTGGGGCTCAAGACATTTCTTATTATTATCAATGTTAAAAACAGTTGTGATGCTAGTATTCTTTTGAAACTGTGATACAATTTGAGGATTTTATATATGTATGTTTGTCAGGTTATACATACTAGTAAATGTTTATTTATGGATAGCAAATCAAGTATCTCAACTTCCCCTTTGAAGTACAGAAGAAACATAAATGTGTCAGAGCAGCTGAATAAATAAGGGTGTTGAGGAGGCTGGAATAACACTGTCCTGAGCTCTGCTGCTTGTGCCTGTGGATGAGTGTGTGCGTGCGTGCGTGTGTGTGTGTGTGTGTGTGTGTGTGTGTGTGTGTGTGTGTTTAAGGAAATTTGGAAAACACAGCCCAATTCTCAGCTGTTAATCCTGGCAACTCAGTCCACACATTCCCACCATGCACTTTGATCTCCAGAGCACATCCGGACAGGCATGCTTTAATGCACAACACACACACACTTTCTCTCTGGTGCACCTAGCCAGGCGCCATCCCAGCCCCCAGCACACCCCCATGACACACATACCTGAAAACTATTTTTACACACACACATACTTACTCACTTACATTACTCATAGTTAAATGGAAAAACACATACAAAACATGGGGCAAACCATGTAAATCACTTACAACTGAGATGACTGCAATGCTTTCCGTATGTACTTACAAGCCGGCATTGCATGACTACTAACCAAGAGTAACTCGAGAGGAAAGTCCAGTCACCTCAAAGCTGCCTTTCAAGTTCCACATCTCATTACAGGTTATCCCAACATAGATGCAGTGCATGGGCTGCTATTCCTGGAAACAGACCCATTCATAAACCTCAATGAATGAGTCAATGATAGTCAATGTGTTTAAATACAGTTCCATTTCAGTAAAAACAATAATCTGCCTCTTTAAAAAGTAATGCCAGCCCTTTAGTTTAACTAAAATCGTGCCAATATGTTTCTTACGAAGTTTCTAACTAACAGACCTAGAAAATGGGACTGTAGTTCCACTTCGCCCAGCATATATACATGTAAATGAGACTCAGGCCTTGACGTTGTGACATTTGGGGCCAATAATATATATATATTTTTTTTTTTTTAAATAAATTAATAATTTTATTCAGCAAATAGATCAAATGTGACAGACTAGACATTTACAACATTACTAAAAAAAATCCCATTTCAAATAAATGACTTATGAACCTTCTAATCATAAAAAAAATCCTGAAAAAAATGTTTTCCACTAAAATATTAAGCAGCACAATTGTTTTTAACATAAAATAACAGAAAACAGAAAATAGCTATTTAAATTCGTAATATTCATATATTTTACTGTATGTTTAATCAAATAAACAGCCTTGGTTAGCGTAAGAGAGTTCCTTCTAAGTTTTCAAAAGATTTAAAAGACACTTACACACAAAACACACACACATGCACAAAGTATGGAAATGAAATGTTTGTAAAATGTTTGCAGGATTTAAAAATGGAGTGAGTTCAGTCTGTACTCTGTAGCGGTAATGTTAACATTAAACAATGGCAAATACTTGATAGAGTTGGTGACAGAACAGCCACCAGCAGGTCTCTTCCCTCTTCCAGTCCTGGAAGAACAATCTTCCTCTCCTCTGTTCCCCTCCTCCCTTCTTGTCTCTATTCTCTTTTCCTTTCTCATAGGAGCCCCTCAACAGCCCTGCACTGGAGCCAGGTGCTGTCTCACTCCCCAGAGGCACCCTCTTCCCTTTTCTTTCTCTTTTATAGAAAGAAAAAAAACATAGCCTATCCCTTCCGCCCCCACCCTCTGTCTTTCAATCTCTTTCTGTCATCCTTTCTCAACCAGCCCTGGAGAGACATGGTAAAGCTGACGTCTAGAACAGAAAGAGAATGAAGTCTAAGGGTAAGTGTGTGACAACCACACTTGAAGCTTAAAGTGAAAGAAATACTTTGGATATTGGGAAGGGAATAAAAGAGACAAAGGATATAGTGCATATACTGTCATGCTTTGTGCTACAATAAAGAAAATTCTGAAGACAGCAAGAAAAAGAAAAGGTGTGCATGTTGTCAGGAAGGGTTTAAATAGCGAGTTTTGGAATCCAAAAAAGTTCTGAAATTCCTAAAGAAATTATTTTTAGAATTACAGTTTTCTGTTTGATCTGGGCTTCTTCAAAGTGTTTGGTCCCTGAGCGATACTACACAGAGTGATACAGAATGCTTTCAAAGTCATGATCAAGCCTGGTTTATAGTTGACCTATTGGCCTCTTTTGACTGTGGTGGAGATTATGTTTAAAGCTGTGATGTTGTCTGGTTTGCCCTAGTTTAGAACTGCTGTGCCAACTGGTTTCAGAGTGGTTTTCAAAAGCCACATTTCAAAGCAGTAACATCGCCTGGTCTTGGCACTTTGATTCTGACTGATTTTAGAGCTATTATGTTGAGTTTCTTCTTTGATAGAGTAATTCGGACTGGTTTTAGCACTGTGGTGTTAACTTACTGAAAGCTGCAATACGAAAGCAGTGTGAAAGCAGTGTTTTTAAGAAGGTATGGTCTCTGTATGAATAATGAATATAGTAGCTGAGGTTTACTACAGCTTAGTAATAGGACTAACACACATAGAATGACCTGTAAACATGACTGTAAGCCACACAATGACAAAAGCTGCACCACATGACAGAACACCAATCCATCAGTTTTAAGGGAACAAGTGCCTCATTGCACTGACTTTAGACTAGAATACAAAAAGTGAAACAGTAGGTCTGAAAAGCTTCATAAAGAGGACATGAAATGATGGAACTAGACTTAAATTTACACATGAGAACCAGAGCTCAACCCGCCCTGACCCTCACCTCTTTTTGAACAAGATTTTATAGTGTAGTTTACAAATAGCACAGGACCAATGCAAAGCAGACTGGAAAATGTAATAGCCAGTTCTACATAAGAAAGTCTTCTGTGAAGGCTAGTTAACACTACACAACACAAACACTCATCAAACAGATTCCTGACTCAGACTCCCCACCGTCCATACCATCTTTACCACATTAAAAACCCAGACGCACACAACTGTCCGAACTTAAGCACAGCTGCTATAAAATAACTAACTCTCCAGGTAGTCTCTATTAGTCCCAGTATCAGCCTGGGTTTATGAGTGAGGTTTATGCTTTCTTCATGCTCAGGGAGTGAGGTAATTCTTCTTCAAGCACTCCATGGCTTTTCTCAGTAAGAAAGAGGAATCTCACATAAGTAGATTGTTTAACTTGTAATAATTACTTTTGACAAGCTGATTTTATAATATCTGTAGTATAGTGTCAGCATCATTCTAAAATACCTCTGATTCAGAAGATCAGGAAAAAGGTGGTTGCTTCATTGGTGAACGTTAAACGTGACTTTTAATGACAAAATAAAGAAACAACAAAATGAAAGTATAGACTAAAACAAAACAACAACATAAATGTCCCAGGCCTGGTCCTCTCTCCTTGCACTGTCGTCACTCCTTCTTTCACTTCACTGCTCCGGGTGTGTGTTCACGGTGTGTGTGTTCACTGCTGTGTGTGTGCACTTGGATGGGTTAAATGCAGAGCACAAATTCCGAGTATGGGTCACCATACTTGGCCACGTCACTTCACTTCACTTCACTTCACTTTATCCTTCCGGAGCCCCTCTGTGGGACTCGAAACCGGCCTCGCTCCATTCCCATGGCTCTCAGCCTCACCCTGCTTGCCACAGGATATACTCTTTCCATCTAAACCGGCCTCAAATTTCATCACTCCATAAAATAATAAACTATCCTGGAGATTCTTTATGTAAAAAAAAAATGAGTATTTCCAAATAAATATTTAAGATTTGAAACACCTTCTCGCCTTCTCTTATTCTTTCATTCCCACAACAAACCATTAAGCTTATATTATTCAAAAAAATTTCAAATGTTTGAATTCTTTCAGCAGGGATCTTTTCCCAGCCTGGCCAAATCACTTCACACCAACTGGGAAAACACACACACTCCTCAGTACTGCTATTGTTTCTTAAACTCATTAGTACATCAGAAGAAAAACAATCAGTTTATGTTGGACAATCCCCGGTTCATTTGCAGACTATCATATTGACAGGCAAATGTTAAAATAAAAACTGAACAACTGTATGGCTTTATGAAGTAAACAACAGGTAAACCAATGAAGTTTTAGACTTTGTAACTTTTCAGTGCATTATGATCTCTCCAGCTACAATAACACCTCCTTCTCACAGTAATAAACATCAAACTGTGTGAGCTTTGAACCAATCAAGAACCATGCATTCAGTGCACCTTAAACTTATTCTCTCTCCTTCAGACCACAAGATCTAAAATCCACACTTTACAATTTTGTTGCAAAGTCTTTGTTTGCAGTCCAGTATTATGCATCTTGCATGCCAAATCACTGTTAATTGCCATGACTTTCTTAGTGATTTAGAAAATAAATCAAATGCAGCATTTCTCCAGCAACATTCCTGATTCTGAAAGTTTGTTTTGTGTTTGAGTGTCCATGAGGATTGGGTTTTAAGACGTTGTGGCTACACTCTCCTGCTGTTTGAGATGGCTGTTTAATAGCACCCTTCTGGCTTTCCTCTCTCTCTCTCTCTCTCTCTCTTTCTGTCACTCTCAGCATCTCTCGCTATCTCTCCAACCCTCAAAAATGTCTTCTGAGACTCTTCAACAGCCCTTGACCAAAAGAGGCTTATTCTGAGGCATTTCCAGAGGATTTCTCCTCTCTTAAACGACAGTGCTCTTATGTGTTTACTAGGATGCCGAATCTGAGACAGACTGGCCCTCCCTCCACCCCTCTCTCTACTTCACAATACAGCGCTGTCACCAGCCTGTCAGCCTGCAATGCTTTCAACCCGCCGTGATCTATTACCTACAGAGAGAACTTGCATCTGTTCCTAGCCCTCACACAGTTCTTCCCACCACGTTCGAATAAACCATTTACCCATGTGAGCTGCCAGTGAAAAAGTTGATGCGCCTTTTGTCTAAACATGACTGCTATAATATTTTCCTTGTTGGGCAAATTCAAAATGCAAACACAACTTTTTGGCTTGCAATAAAAAAGACGTTAATATCCAAATATATAGCCTACTTTCAAAAACATGTGCCGCCTTTAAGATACCAAACATATTTATTCATTTACCTATTGATATTTCCTCTCAAAATGACAGCCTGAACCTGTCTGGAAAACTGACTTTTCCTCTTCCTATCATTCAAAGGAATAACAACACAAGATCTCCTCCTCTGGCTTCAAAGGCAGCAGCAGCTGAAACCGTGGAGAGCGTTTTAACAGACATCATTAAAGGGAAACGTGTATTCAGAGAGTGTTTCTCCTTTAATCACTGCTGGTAATAGCGCCGCTGGCTTTTATAGTTGGCCTCAAACTACAGTGTTTCCAGAAAGTAAACTATTGTTCTTAATGACGTCACAAAACAATGGCACGATCGTTTTCAAAGCGCGTGAATTGGGTGGTCTAGAAGCGCGTGTGGCCTCTAGAAACAGGCAACGATCATACTGTAACGCGAATATCTCTTATACACACTTTTACAATCTACAACCGAAAAGGCTACATGTAGTTGTCATGTAATATGTCCATTCACTTTTAACTTTTATTCAACATTGACACATGCGCACAGAAAAGTATGTAGGCTAGTATGTTAACGGTAAACGCTTTTTAAACCACCCTTTTTTTTGACTAACATCATTTTCAATGGTCCTGTCATATAACAAATGCATTTTTAAAAATACAAATATTCCATTTAGTTTTTCAGTTAATTTGAGGTCATAAAATTTCATGTGTAGACTATCCTACAATTAGGCTACAGAAAAATTGGAATTCTTTGTTTAACATAGTTTTAAATCAATAATAGCACGTCGCATCGCAGGACACCGCTGAAACTGCTAGACTTTAATGCAGAACTTCAGAAAGAAAAGAGTTGTATTGCGTCAGTTGTAAACGATGTTGTCGTAGGCTACCTTTATCACAACCAAAACAAAGTTTTTTTTATCAGTTAAAATACAAACTTTAAACTGCAACAGCTCCGTACATGCATTCCTTACTTCAAAGTGCGCAACATTAAACGCTCCATAACTTAAAACCCAAACAGTTGATTCATACAGCCTTTGAATGGAAGGAAGCCGAAGTGCAAAGGTCACGTAGTCCAACTTTCTCAAACTCCAAAATCTTCACACCCAACATGCACGCATTATAAAGTTATAAAAACCGTTCACGCACCCGTGAAGACAGTCCGCAGGTATTTTTCTGCTGGCAGTCCTGCTGTTCTTCACGCGAGCTCGAGCAGTAATACTTCTGTTTAACCATCCAGTCATCCAGTCCTTTCCTCGCCAAACATGCGTTAACTACAAAACTGTCGCCTAAAACAACAAGAAAATACAGTTTATACATATTTTTGAAAACTATTACTGTGTATCTACCAGTTAAAGAGTTTTGTTGTTGTTGTTGTTTGTTTCAAATGCTTTTCTTTTTGTTTACGGCAAATGTTTAACGATGCTGTTTTTGTTTTATCAATACAATAAAAACGTTAATATTTGAATAATAAATAAGTGTAGGCTACTCACCTTCAGGACTCTCCCTCGCTTTACAAATAGCAGCTTTAAAGGAAAAATAAGCCGTATAAATATATTACTCGAAAGAACTACATCACAAGTGCTTTAAAATCAAAGACTTGCTCCAAAACACCAAAGAGATGCCGTCTTACCATGTTTGGAATGAAGTTTACCCATTTCTCTGCATCGGAGAGCAATTGAGAAACATCAGAAATGAAAAACAATCCAGAAAGAATGCGATATTCGTGAGCGTCCGTAAAGAACAACGCGCGGGTTCCGTACACATCCAGCAGCAGTGGAGGATCGAGTGATCTGCAGCTCCAGCGGACGAGACGAGAGGCGCTTCAGCCACTCAGCGAGCGTGATTGACGCCTCGCGCAGGCCGCCTCTCCTTCCGTCTGATTGGACCGAGGCGGCACATGAAAGGAAAGCGGGATTCTTTTGGAGTCTCCAAATATAAAAAGAGCAGTGCAAAGCCCCCCGTGGGCGCCATGAGCAGGACGTCAGCTAAACGCGTCCAGCCGAGCGGACACCAATCGCTGGTTTGGACAAGAGCTGAATAACATTAAAGAGTGAAAAACGATTGACTGGATGAACTGTATTGGACTCTGCGGGCACAATTAGCTTGAAACTTTACTACAATGTAATGTAGCCTATAGACTAGATGCACAAAACTGACAGACAGACAGACAGACAGACAGACAGACAGATAGATAGATAGATAGATAGATAGATAGATAGATAGATAGATAGATAGATAGATAGATAGATAGATAGATAGATAGATAGATAGATAGATAGATA
>RJVU01042553.1:3187095-3197355 GCA_003731715.1 Anabarilius grahami
TTTCAAATTTTCTTCTCTTTCTATTAGGTTTGACTTGTTCTCCTATACTCTCTTCTCTCTATAGTCCAGATCAATTTGAAGGTTTAAGCTGAATGGGACAAAGCAATCACGTATGATTAGTTTTGTGTGTGTGTGTGTGTGTGTGTCTTGATCTGGGACCTTGTCCTCTGCAAGAGGAAGTTACAATTTCCTCTAGGATTTAATCAGAATGCCTGGCAGGATCTCTCACCTCTACCCAGAATCCCTGCTCCCACTGACACATTCAGCAGATGTGTGTGTTCCTTTGCTTGCGTGCGGACTCATCTTCCCTTTTCATAAACCACTTGACTATTTGTGTGACTGTCTGTGAGCTTGTACGTGCACATGTTCTACTGTCATGGCCTTCTGTTCAGAGAACCTTGAGGAAGAAAAACATGCTTTAGTCTCACGCACCAGCCAACCTGGGTCAGCCGTACTGTACTGAATACATAGCACATTGAAACAGGAAACATTGTTTCTGTTAAGTTCAATAACTTTACTGTTATTCTGAGTTTCATTGTTTAAAGCTCTTAATGCATCAAAGAGAAATTGAACTCAAATGATTACAAAATAATTTCTAAAATTAAAATTGCACTACCGTTTAAATATTTGGGGTCAGTAATATTTGTTAATGTTTTTGTAAGAAGTCCCTCATGCTAAGCAAGGCTGCATTTTTTTAAGATATATTTTAGGCCTGTTCATGCCTTTATTGGATAGGATAGTACAGGCGAGACAGGAATGCCTGGGGTGGAGAGGGGAATGGGATCAGCAAAGGACCTCCAGCCAGGAACTCGGGCCGCTGGAGGCACAGTTGCATTTATTATCATTTTGAATGAGATGATGATTTTGATAGCTCTTCTTACCTGGTCATGAAGGGAAAGTCTGGCACAGTTCTGAAGCTGGTAGGCATTTACAAAAGGAAACAACAACAGTGGTGAGAGGAAGTTCCTCATTTTAAACTATAATGTTAAAGGGGCCATACACTTCATACAGGTTTGTATAGGTAAAACAATTAAATTCTCTCTCTCTCTGACCCCTTAAGTAAGTCACAAAATTCTTACTACTACAGACTTAATGTGTAGTTGCAAATATAGATTCCTACTAGATCTCCTGTATTGAGACCCCTTCAAATGTTTCTATTCCTATTATTATTCTATTCCTATTGTCTTCCTATTATTATTTCAGTGCCATTAGATACCATCTTGTCCAGGTTTTTAGAACATTTCTTCTTCATTAAAGGTGGTACAGAGGATCTTTTCGTCGACTGAGTTTTTGAAATGAGCGCATGCGTAAGAACGACCCCCCTCCAATTCGAGTGAACGCCTCCCAAAACTCGTGCACGTGTTTACCACCGGCATTCGCTGTGTTATTAAGCCGGGCACACATTTAACGACTAGCTAAAACATTCTAAGACTATGCTCAACATACAGCGATTGTTTCCTGCTCCTGAAACAGATTTATATACTTTCACATGGAATTTGAACACCGACTGTAATCGCAGACTGACCGCAACTGGCTCTGACTGGACGCGTTTGAGCGCGATCAGTCATAAGTATCAATTTACATTCATAATCGGCCTTACAATCGTTAAAGCCGCGCACACACTTAATGATTGTAAGGCCGATTATGAATGTAAATTGATACTTATGACTGATCGCGCTCAAACGTGTCCAGTCGAGTTCAGTCTGCGATTACAGTCGGTGTTCAAATTCCATGTGTAAGTATATAAATCTGTTTCAGTTGCAGCAAACAATCGCTGTATGTTGAGCACAGTCTTAGAATGTTTTAGCTAGTCGTTAAATGTGTGCCCGGCTTAATAACACAGTGAATGCCGGTGGTAAACACTCGTGTTCCAAAACTCGTGCACGAGTTTTGGGAGGCGTTCACTCGAAATGGAGGGGGGGTTGTTCTTACGCATGCGCTCATTTCAAAAACTCAGTCGACGAAAAGATCCACACACACTTAGTGGATTCATTATGTCGGACTCACCGCAGGTAACTCATAATCTGCAGTTGTTACTCCTGTCTCCTGACAAAAACATTGCATGCGGCGCCTATGGAGTGTGGAAAGTTACTGGAGCGCGCAACCGCGCGTCTCTCACAAGGAACGTCATGGCAGTGATTGACAAGCCAGAGGGCCAATCGTTTACGCGATGATCGCGTAAACGATTGGCTGATGTTTTTAAGGTCCTACCTCGTGCACAGATGATGTATATTAATAATATTCCTTTCAGTGCACCTAATAAATAGTCTTTTATCAGTTAGTAAAGACAGTTTCAAGTAATATTGCAAAAATGTATAAAACAAAACATCCTCTTTAGCACCTTTAATTAATTAAAAAATTTATTTTCTTCTATAAAGCATAAAAAACAAAGACAAAATTACAGCATAATTCTCAGCACACATACTGGCGACAGAATGAGTGTGATTTATCAGCTTCATGCCAAATGATCACATTTGCTCCTGTTTACATTTTGTGAAAGCTCACAGATTAAATAATTATTTACCTCTAACAATTTATAAAACTTACCTAGGTGTTCATTTTTTCTTTAAACAATGTTGTGATGGTAAAAAAAAATATCATTTGACTACATTCTCAAGCAGTGTCAGTTGATATTGATGACAATGGGAGAAGAGAACAGGAGCGATGTCAAAGAAACAGAAGAGACAGCAATGAAAAGAGGGAATGGTGTGAACGACAGATGTATGAGCATAAGAGGAAGCAAAGGTCTAGTGAGCCAGCTGTTTCATGGCCTAAGAGAATCATTAATTCATGACATGTTTTGTTCTTCAATGGACAACAGATAGGCCTACTTCATAATGAATAACCAACCAAAGATACTGTGTGTCTCAGTGCACTCTTCAGAGTGTGATTGAGAGTTTTACTGCTCACTGTAAAACTCAACCTACAACAAAACCTCATTTCGGCATGTTTTGAATTGGACCGTGGAACTATCTATCTAAAAACAGTTAAAAGGCACAACATGTAATTTTCGCCGCTAGAGGAGTACCTTGCCGTGAATGAATGAAGGGTCATGGGAGTTGTCTTCACCTCCACAGCCGATGGAAAGAAATATAATGGGACTCTGGCATAAATCATGTTCATGGATGAGCTAATGGTTTAAAGTTTTATTAACAATACTGTGGTACGAAGCAGGGTGGGGCAGAGAGCCTGGGAAATTTTACATTGCTGCTTTTATTATGCTTATATGCTGCAGTCAGCTGCTGCCGCTCCTTTCATTTTGTTTATTTAATATTTTTTTTACGACTAAAGGTACGATTAAAGGTATGATTAAAGTTACGTTTAATGTCCTCCTCCTTCTACCCTGAACTTGAACTTTGTTGCAGTTATGTTTTAACACAAATGTTAAATTAACATTATTTAATTTCATTCTAATGAAAGTGCTGAGGTCACTTTACATGACAAATTAAAATTGTGGGGTAATGCAGCGCTGTTTTACTTGGTTTTACCTGAGAGGACCATACTGACATTGAAAAGGAGACATGCCTAGGGAGGAATGGTGAAGGGTGTTATGTGCAAATTCAGCCCAGATTATTGAAGAGCACCATGTGGATTGATTGTTGGCAACCAGGCATCTCAGTGTCTTTTCAATGTCTTTATTTACTCTCTCTGTCTGGCCGTTGGACTGGGGGTGGAACCTGGAAGATGGGCTGGTGGAAGATCCGATGAGCCGGCCAAAAGCCTTCCAGCGATGAAAGCCTGGACGTCCCTCTGTAGAAGCTGAGGAATGAGAATGCTGGAACACGAAACTCACTCTTCTCCAGCTTCACAAAGAGTCTGTTCTTCAGCAGCTGGACCAGAACCTGCTGAACATGCTGAACATGTTCTTGGTAGTTGCGGGAGAACATGAGTATGTCATCCAGATAAACAAACACAAATGTATTCAGCATCTCTCTGAGAACATCATTAATAAATGCCTGGATGATGGCTAGGGTATTAACCAGGCCGAATGGCATTACCTGGTATTTGGTATTGTAGTGGCCTGTTGGGGTGTTGAATGCAGTCTTCCACTAGTCTCCCTAGCGGATTCTAACTAGATGATATGCATTATGAAGGTCCAGTTTAGTAAAGATGGTGGCACCCTGCAGGATCTCAAAAGCCGTGATCATTAGGGGAAGAGGGATCCGGTTCTTGATGGTAATATGGTTTAAACCTTGGTAGTCTATACAGGGTCTGAGGCTGCCATCCCTCTTTTTAATCAAGAAAATACAGCTCCTTCAGGTGAGGTGGAAGGAAGGATGAATCCACTGTCCAGAGTTTCTTTGAGGTATTTGTCCATGGCTAATCTTTCAGGACCAGAGAGAAAGTGGAGCCTTCCAAAAGGTGGGCAGGTGTCAGTAACCAGTTCAATAGTGCAGTCATAAGGTCTATGTGGGGGCAGTGTGGCAGCTCTATCTTTACTAAAGACTTCATGGAGGTCCGCATACTTCGGGGGAACTCAGGATAAGTCAGGAAGATGAGCTAGAGACTTGGTTTTAGCTGGCTCCATCTTGGGAACAGCCATGACTTCTGTGGACGGGGCCTCGGGAACAGAGGCAGATCTCCACCTGAAGATATAGCAAAGGTTCTGAGAATGATTCTAGCTTGGGGGAAAGCTCCTGGGCTGGAGCTGGAAGGCCAGGGCACACTGGGTAATGAATCCTCTGCATCTCTCAGGACAGATGGGAAAGCAAACAAAGATCTGGGTGGAAGATCAGGAAGTGGGTCTCTTGGTGAGGAGGCTTGAGACTGGTGAAGGATCTTTGACAGAGCCTGGTTGTGCCTCTGAATGGTTGCAGCTTGATCTGAAAGGGCTGAAAGAATCCGTTCTACATTAGAGGGTGCTTCTGCTATAGCGAGGCTGCCTTAGGGGGGATCAAACCAGGGTCTGCAGAGCTCAAGTGAGGAACAGCAACCCAAAAGATGAGATCTTTACAGAACAAGCCAGTTTAAAATAATAATTTAAAAAAATTAAGATATGGAGAAGGCTGATAGTATAATTCTTAAAGACCCCCTGTGGTGAAAATCAAGTTTTTAATGTTGTTTATATGTCTATGTGGTGTTTTTAATATGCTTTAAGACAAACCATGAAAAATTCATATGTCAACACCATTGCTGAGTAATTTCTTCTTAAAACTGCAGTGGAAAAAAAGACAGTCTCATATCTTTCATATCTTTTTGATATGAAAAATCATGTAGATTAAACAATATGGTGGGTGTATGATGTATATTACAATTTTATAATGAACTATATGCCTTTCTCCACTGACGTTCTGAGTTGTTCAAAGTGTTTGTATGGATACTGATTGTTAGAAGCCAGCTGTCTGACTCTGACATGCCGAACGGGAACATGGTTTGTGTAACATTAGCAACACATTATTAGCTGTTTGATAACATTGTAAAGCAAAAGGCTAACCATATAATTACCGCTAGGTGTCTGACGTTGTAAAGAGCAATACCATTGTGCTGCATTTACCTCAGTAAGTTGAGTGAGTTCATTTCTGAGCTAGCGTGAGCGAGTGGAGGCGGGGCTAATTAGCATATTCATTGATCCACGTATACTAAATGAGGCAAGGGTGTAGAGTTACATTCAAGCTATTTTAAGGCATGAAGAGTTTTTTTTCACTGGAAAAAAACGTCATTTTGATGATCAAAGATCAGTTTTAAGGGCTAAGATTATTGACTACAGGGGGACTTTAATATCATTCATAAATCTATTCTGCTTAAATAATAACAAATGGATTTCAATATAGCCAAAGCATCAATGACAATTAAAAGAAAAGATTAGTAGCCATAAAATTTAGATTCCAAAACAACTTTTACTGGTTGCATGGCCTTCCTCCGCTACACTCTTAAAAATAAAGGTTCTTTATAGTGTAAAAGGTTTCTTTAGATTATTAAAATGTTCTTCACACTTAGAAAAAATGGTTCATTGAACCTTTATTTAAGCATGTAGTATAATTTGAATTTGTTCAGTTTATGACAGAACAGGGAAGATGCTCTACATCAGATACTCTCTCGTTCTCTCTGAGATGGTGAATTTAAGTGCTCTGAGGAAAGTCTCCATGAGCTCACTTATACACACAGAGTTCACTGACCCTTGAAGGAAAGGTCACTGTGCAATGCCCTGATGTCCAGCATGGGCCCACCCAACTGAGTGATCCTCCAGGACACACACACACATTCCCTGAAGCCCTCTCACAATACATTCAGAAGAGAAGAGAAGAGAAGAGAAGAGAAGAGAAGAGAAGAGAAGAGAAGAGAAGAGCTTTTTTTGGATTGATTGATTTGGTTTTCCTATGTGATGATCCAGTAACAGTAAATTGGTGTGGTGTTTATAGCGAGTGAGAGGGCAGGAGGGATGCGTGAGAGAGTGCGTGTGAATGGAGGGGAGGAGGTGTGGGAGGACTCTTCTCAAGGGCCTGGTGATGTCATCTGAACCCAAGCATCAGGATGGTGTTGTGTTGCCCCTTCAAGGCCTGGGAAAATGTTCCTCTGAGTGCGACAGCGTCTGTGTGTGTGTGTTAGGTCATGTGTTTGTGAGAGTGTGTGCCTGTACTAAGGGAAAACAAAGCAACAAAGAAACAATGCCATTCAAAGTATTCCCTGAAGATGAGGGAGGGAGAGAGAGAGGGAAAGAGAAAGGAATGTGGGAAAGATGGAAAGGGAAAATGAGACATGGATGGGTGTTTATTGAGATGTTGAGGGCTGGTTGTTCTTTCATACAGATGTTGGTTTATTATTAAATGCTCCAAAAATTGATACCAGACCAAAAAAGAAGAAAAAAATTCTGCCTTGCTTGGGATGACTTTCTGAAATGTAAAATAATGAGCAAGTCTGTCCTTCTCAAGGTTTCACATGTGAAAGAGGAGGGGGTGAGGTCTGAGCTCTCCGGACGTGGACATGATGCTAACCAGCCCTGATCTACCATAAAGAGAGGCTGAGTATGTGTGTGTGTCAGGGCCTTCTCTGAAGGTTTTCTCCTTCATGTCAGCTGTGTGGAGGAGAACATCTGGAGAACGTATGGGCCTTCTCTATTAGGCCTGAATTTTCTCCCTTTCTTTCATTAACTCTTTTTCTCTTTCCCATGATCACTCCACTTCAATTTTTCTCATACTGCTAGATGTTTTTCACCATTTTTTTTTCTTTCATCAAACAGAATAGCAGCACCTATGAAAGCAACGAACATCTATCTAATTCAAAAATACACAAACAAACCCACACAATATTCTAAGAAATGACAAATGGCTTCAAAGCTGATTAATTTTGTACTCTGGAATTTGTAATAGACCATAGTCAGGTTAGACGAAATATTGAATTTGAGATGAAAACTAGACTGTGAGGGATAGACATAGTCTTTACAATGGCACGCACTATATGAAGCTCCAAGATCACATTTTCACAACTAACAACTTTTAAAAAAAGTTATATGGAGTTTTTGAGTACTTTTTTTCTTTCTTCAGAAAGAGGTTTCAACAGTTGAACAATCGATATCTTGATAAACAACAGCACAGTCCACTGAACACACTGTAATTCTATCTCTCACAGTTTTCATTCCTGTCAAAACATTAAATATGGCGCTACCCTGACTAAGGTCTATTGTGACAGACTTTTATATGATGATGTGAAATGTTCCCAGAACAACAACCCTGTTGGTCCTGGAAACTCATTTCATACCAGTTAGATTTTAGGTTTAGTTTAGGATAGTCTTGGAGCTTAGAACATTTTTATCAGTCTTTTATCGTCTGTTTTTAAAGGTGAAGTTTGTCATTTTTGTGTCATTAGACTCACTAAAAAAAATTCCAATATAATGGTTGACACTATAGCATAGAGCCTTTCGGGAATCAGTCAGCAAATGGCTTACTTATAGTTGGCTCTGTATATTAAGCTAGAATAGGGGAATTTTATATTTAATATTGAAAAACATCATCTATAACGTAACACTAATTAAAAACTTGCATGCAGGATCAAAATAAAATGTAATACAAATAAAAAGTAATAAACAGAAATGTATTCCATGTATGCATCAATCTATAGGCCTAAACTATTCAGCAACAGCGGTTATGATTAAGCCAATTTATAATGTGCTTCATGGTCCTAAAAAAAAATAAAAATGGAATACTTTTATGTATGCCAAATAAACAGAAATTACAGTTATTTAAACTCCATCTCAGCCAGCCTGTTGCCTTTTTGGTCTTTTACTGAAACAGTATATAATATTGAACTAATAAAAACAGTAATGACTGACTCTGCAGTTGAAGTTGACCTTTCCAGTGTTTATAACAATCCATCAAGTTATCCGCAATGTCTTATGTTCTCTCTTTTCAAAGGCTTCTGAACTTTGATCCTTCCCCATTAACTCTGCCATAATCCCAGATGAATATTCTAATATACCGATATGAGTTCAAACCCTCTCACTTTATGTTCAATCAGAGGAATGCTTTTCAAAACATCACTCCCTGCCAAACTGAAAATGGAAGCCAGTCAGCCATGAAAAATAAAGAATGCAGGAAAGAGAGCGAGAATGTAACCAAGAGATGCAGAATGGAAGAAAAACATAAGAAGAATTATGAAGACGTTTTTTTCCTCCCTTTTTTGTTTTTACACCCAGAATTCCAAGGATTCTGCAAGTTTGATAATTACACTACTGGGAAAGAACTTACTGGCAACTACTGTAATTTATTGTAGTTTTACATTCTTTGTGCGTACTTCTTTGTCACTTTTTCTTATTATGTTTATTAATTTAGCAGATTCTTTTATCCAAAGCGTCTTACAAATGAGGAACAGCGACTGAAATGGCAAGTTTGTGTAAGCTAGAGTAGCTAGAGCAGAAGTGAAATGAAGAAATGCAAAAATGTACAATACTGTTGAAAAGTTTGAGGTCGTTAAATTTTTATTGTTTTTGAAAGAATATTTGCTCTTATGCTGACAAAGGCTGCATTTATTAGATAAAAAAAGACAATAAAATCAGTAATATTGTGAAATATTTTTATTAAAGCTTAATTTATTCATGTGATGCAAAGATGTATTTTCAGCAGCATTACTCAAGTGTCACATGATTTGGTGCTCACAAAGCATTTCATTATCAATGTTAAAAACAGTCATGCTGCTTCATACATTTGTGGAAACCGTGATACATTTTATTTCTGGATTATTTGATGAATAGAAAGTTCAAAAGAATAGCATTTATTTGAAATGGAAATCTTTTGTAAAATTATAAATGTCTATTCTGAACAATTTAATGCATCCTTGCTCAATAAAAGTTATTTGGGGTATTTTAAATGGTAGTGTAGATTCTAAGCATGAATCTTGTCACAATTCTCAGCATTTAACCACTCTAATACATTTTTTAAAATTATTTCAATAATGCAATCAGTTCATTATAACAAGCCAATACTGCAATGTACAATGCCCATACTACATACTCTAATTTCTACTCCACATCAAGCAATGCTCTGCTCTCCAAAGTCTGTTTGGTCTTTTTCCTGGGTTCCCAGTCCTCTGGCTGCTGTTGCTGCCCCACAGCTGGTTTATTTAGTAGAGGTCTTTCTAGCAGGTTTAATAACCTTCTGAAGCCCTTTCCCAACCGTGAGTGTTCTGAGGATTTTTCACTGGATGTGTGTGTGTAATTGAGAGCAGACGCTGAGGGGCCTGTGGCCTCTGCGTGTTTCCACAGTGATGTCAGCTCTGGCGGTCTGTGGGCGATGGGGAAATGTGCGGCAGAGCAGAATGTCTGGGAGGACGCACTCTCTCTCTCTCTATAGGTTTGTATTGTTTTCCTATACAGTATCTGCTATTATATCTCCCATTGTCTCAGTGGACCCCCAACAAGTTAATCTCTGATGCATTCTCTCTTGTTTTATCACTACCTTACTTAAAAAAAAAAAAAAAGATTAAGAAAAAGAAGAGTAGACTATTACATAACAATTGACAGTTGTTTGGAAAGAGCATCTTGTCAAATTAAGGGCAATTATGTCTGACTGCTATGAGGCTGTAAATCTGCTCCTGTTAGGATATTTGTGTTCCACATACTTCGCTGTAATACGAGATATTATTCCACCATGCACAAGTGGGATTAGTGAAGAAAATTAATACATACAGCCAAGCTTTTGGTATTCCCTTAATGTGACAACCCCCCTCAACTAAGCAGAGCAGACCTTAAGGGGAACCAATAAACACTGCCTTAATTACTCTCTCTCTCTTGTTTTCACTCTGTGATTTTTAAATTTAAATATCTCATTA
>RJVU01042553.1:3197417-3216278 GCA_003731715.1 Anabarilius grahami
CACACACACACACACACACACACACACACACACACACACACACACACACAGACAACATACAGATGAACACATGCATCCAGACATGCACACACTCCCAGCGTGCAGCACATATCATCTTCTGTTTCTGTCCTGACCCATTTCAGCATGCTCTGGATCATTTGCATGAGAGGATGCAGGAGATGAATGCCAAAATCAACATCAGTTATAGCTGTCATCATCTAGCAGCCAAAACAGCTGCAGCTTTGAAAGGCACTGCAGCGGCTTCAAACACAGGTCCCTTTAAAGCACAGCTCTATACAGACTAAAGGCCAGGTTGTTTATAGACCACACATATCCTTTCTACCACTAACATAACCAGAATGATGACCTCTGCGGAAGATTACATGGACTAATACATGGTTATTAAAATGTGGAGTGATGCTTTGTTTGTGATTAAAAAAAAAATGGTGTTTGTCTATTTGCGTATACATGAAAGACTCACTTTGTTTTGAACAAAAAGCTTTCTTGATGTACTAAGATCTAATCTCTACTCTGTCTGAATGTACACAACCATTGCATGTAAGAGCAGACAGGTTTTATATTAGTCTGTCTGGAAACTGAAAACTGTGGTATCCAGGTGATGTTTGACTATAATCACATGATTTATTTGACCAAGTTTGCCAGGTTAGTCACTTGAAAATTTCTCTTTTAGTTTGATTCACTTAGAAGGAAATAAACTACTAGATATCAACGAGCATCACTATTTAAAAAAGGTTAGTTCACCCAAAAATGACATTTCTGTCATTAATTACTCACCCTCATGTCGTTCCACACCCGTAAGACCTTCGTTCATCTTCGGAACACAAATTAAGATATTTTGATGAAATCTGAGAGGTTTTTTTTATCCTCCATTGAAGGCAACGAAATGACCACATTCAATGTCCAGAAAAGTAGTAAAGACATCGTTAAAATAGTCAACGTGACTACAGTGGTTCAACCTTAATGCGACGAGAATACTTTTTGTGCGCAAAACTTGACTTTATTTAACAATTTCTTCTCTTCCCTCTTGGCGCAGTGTTGCGTTTCCGTGTTTACGTCCGAACGCCGGCTCATTATTGGCCGGCTCCTGCATCAGCATCACATTGCTCACGTGAAGAGGTGTCGGTCAATACTGAGCTGTCGTTCGGATGTAGAACGTGGAAGCTGCAACGAAAATAGCGTAGCAGAGGAGAGAAAGACGAATTTGTTGAATAAAGTCGTTATTTTTGTATTGTTTTTGCACACAAAAAGTATTCTCGTCACTTCATAACATTATGATTGAACCACTGTAGTCACGTTGACTATTTTAACCATGTTTTTACTACTTTCTGGACATTGAATGTGGTACTTTCATTGCTTTCAATGGAGGATAAAAAAACTCTTGGATTTCATCAAAATATCTTAATTTGTGTTCCGAAAATGAACAAAGGTCTTACGGGTGTGGAGCGACATGAGGATGAGTACTTCATTTGTGGGTGAATTAACCTTTTAAGCAGCTGGGTTTGTAATTATGAATTACAAATTTTGTACAGTACTAAAAACAACTACTGCCAATTTTCCCCTAATTTTCAGTATGCTTTCTGTAAAATCATTCACAGAGACTGCCACAGAATCATTCAAATACATTTTTTAATGCTGGCCTATTATTGTGAGATAAATTATTTCTGATAAATACAGACGGAAACCTCACCAGCAAAACAAAACAAACTGTGATTGATCGCTTTACATGTCAATCAGTTTTTGGACAGAATACACTGCAAAGACTAGACTTTCTGTTTCCATGTTTAAAGTCAAATGTATCAATGTGTACCTGTACATACGAAGAAATCAGCAACTATCAGTGCTTTGCTGTATATAACTGCATAAACATCCTGTTATATTATAACAGACTTCTGACGGTCAGCAGACCCACATAAGGTTTAACAATGGTTTAGTCTGATAATTCATTACAAATCTTTCTTCTGCACCACTACAGCTACAAAAAACACCAACCTGATCTCACAGAAAACGTAACTGTTACGAGCTGGTGATGAATTTGTACAATGTGAATCATACAAAAACTGAAGGTCCACTCCTAACCCCACCCCTAAACATAACCGTCACTGGGGCGTAAGCAGATCATAAAAATTCATTCAAATTAGCCAAAATGTAAAATAGTTACGAATTGCCATGAGATCAGCTCCCACTGAGAAACACTATGTCTGACAACAGCACAGTCACGTCAGCAAGACTGTATGTGAAATAACGTACTGTCATACACTATTTTTGTATATTGGCCAATTGTATTTCTTTGCTATTTGTATCTTTGTTACTATAGCTATGGACGCAAGAAGTCTCTGAGATAAAACACCGAAGATTACAGCAAGGAGTATATTGCAGAAATGACAAAGTATCAAAGTACCATGAGTGGTGTATTATATCCCATAAGAAGCAACAGAAGGTATTTTATGGCACAGCAGAATGCTAAAATAAGAAACAGCATCGTATGAAGAGCAGGATTCTCATCTAAATGGCCTCCATCAGCACAGCTCTTTACTTAAAAGGACGGGTAATTTAAAACATTAGAATAAGAATTAGAACAGGATGAGAGGAGAAAAGGCAAAGCCCAAAGGCTAAATGTTCAATTGAGCCTGCAGAGGGAGGGAGGGAGAGGGACAAGATTTCCAATCCTCTTTGATGTGAATTCTTTAACTGAGGTCTGCTCAGCGACCACTAGACAGCAGCTTAGAATTACCTTCTTTAGAGTCTCTCTGCTCTGGATGGTCAATGTAATTTTGAGCCACTTGGCCTGCTTTGATCCTCCATGCCTCCTTCACAGATCCTAAGAATCTAAGGTCTGACTGATTTCATCAATATCGACTGAAGCGCGGAGCTAGAAATCAGAGAGTGTGCTCATCTGTAATAAGCTGCCATGCCAGCTGACAGCCCGCACTGTTGAAAGCACTTCCTTATGCTGACAGTCAGTCGTGGTGACTAGCTGCTAATAGGTTGAACATTTCATTCTCTACTTTGTGCTCTCCGTTTTCTATACTTTGGAGCTTTTGAGGTTCTTTTCACATCGCTGAGCTGCAGTAAACGCAAGTAAATAATGACAAGTGCTTACACGACAACAGCTAAGCGAAAAAAAAAGTGGAACATCCTCAGTTGATAAGATTATTTATAAGGCAATTACTTGGTTGGCAGCTTTCTGGAAACCCAGTTTTAAACATATCAAAAACCCATTGTTCTTGTCAGAATTATTTATTTGCGAAGTGCATCAGTTTTCAAACTACAGACTAAAGTATACATTTCTGTGTTTATGCTCAAATGTATCACTTTTATTCCTCCCTATTTTGGTCTACAAAGGACCAGACAGGTTGTTCTCCTGTTCTGAATCAATCATGGAGATTACAGAAATATTTCGTATTCAATACAAGTTGAGCTCAGTCAATAGCACCTGTGGCATAAGGTTGATTAGCACAAAAATTATTTTCAACTTGTCTGTGTAACATGTATATTCTGCTATGTTATGTTTAGATTTCATTTACACTGTGTGCTTCCTGTGTTTTGCCTGAGTTCCCAGTTATAGTTAGCTTCCTTGATTGTTAATTATATCCAGACCTGTTCTGTTTTACCTTGATTAATACTTCTTGTTTAATTAAGCCCTTAGTTCTCCCCAGTGTTTTGTCTGTGTGTAGTGCTTATGTTCCTGTTGTGTATTAAAGTTATTTGATTGTTAGTTCTGCGTCCTGTATTTCTCTCATATGCATACTGTGACAATCTGGGTTAGAGTGAGTCACTTACAATGGAATACAATATTCCATTAATAATACTCAATAAAACAATATGCATGTTAACAACTTTAGTATGAAAAAAAAAGTTTACTAAACTTTTCTGTGTAAAAGTAATTCAGGTGACCTGTTACTACAGCTTAAATAAATGCATGGTTGCAAGTTAAAAAGTTTTAATTTATTGTTTTAATTCTGTTGACATAATAATGTTGATCATTACATTAACTTAATATCGTCTGTAATTTAAACTCAAATGTCTGTGTTAATCGACTTGTAGTAACAATGAAATTGTTAATAACTTCAGAAATTAGGCAGTGGATTTCTAGTTCCCAGCATGCTTTGCACAGGACTGGATAAGGAGAATAAATGTGGAAATTAAGTGCTAATTTGTTTTTAGTGAAGGGAAAGACCTGTTAGTGTTTAATGCTGTTGTTTGATATTGAAAAGAGTTTCTGTAATGCTGAAGTTTTTGTGGTTTGTGCTGATTGTTGAAGAGTAGATACATTAAGGTAAACACTACATTGACTCTATAAGCAATGACTGCGCTAAGTTTGTCAGTAAGATTAGGCTCAGTAAGATTGTTTTTTTGTTTTTTTTAAAGAAATTAATACTTTTATTCAGAAAAGAGGCATTAAATTGCTTTTACATTATAGAAAGAAAAAAAAATAATCAATTGCAAATAAACGCTGTTTTTCATTTCGCAAATTAATGCAATTCTTTTGAACTTTCAGTGAATCAGTGAATCTTGAAAACAATGCACGACCTTTACTGCAAAAAAATATTAAGCAACACAACTGTTTTCAACACTGATAATAAGAAGAAATGGTTTTTGAGCAGCACATTTTCATATTAGAATGATTTCTGAAGGACCATGTGACACTAAAGACTGAAGAAATGATGCTGAAAATACAGCTTTGACATCACAGGAATATTAAAATATTACAATGGAAAACATTTTAAATTGTAATTATATTTCACAATTTTCCTTTTTTTACATTTTGATTAAATAAATGCAAAGAAAATGTTTTTTTTAACATTTTAAAATGTCTTACTGACCCCAAACTTTAATGGTACTGTACATCCAGCATCTAAAATCCTAAAATGATCAAAAAAATTGAGAACAACTTTACATCTCAAATAATAAAAAGGTTTTTGTAGAAAAATCAATGTAAGTCCTTTCATAATGATAACTAATGTTTTATGCCTTTATAAGCATACTAATGACACTTAAGCAGTTGTGGACAGGATATACTCAGGTTGAGTTTTCTTCGGAGGGGTCCCGTGGTTCCCACAGTTTTCCGTACCACAGAGAGAGAGAATAAGTAATGGAAAGCGAATGAGACAGGGAGAGACAGGAATGTTCCCAGTCTCCCATGCAGAGAATGGGGCAAAGAGAAAAGAAACGCATTAAACTTCCACACAAACATGCAAGAAATCTTAAAAGAATTTGTGTGTCTCCTCTGGGTGGCATTTGCACATTACTGGCTAATGAAACTCTGCCGTGTGCTGCTCGGTGCTTTGGAGTGCAGCCCTAATGCTAATTAATTGATTCCTAACAAAACTGCATGGCAATTACAACATTTCTGGAGAGCCGAGCTCCAGCGCGCCAGCATGTTGAACATTAATAGCATAACCTTCATTTGAAGAGAAAGAAGAATTTGAGATGTCTCAAAACAGCTTCTGCTCATTAGAGGGAAATCTGTTGAGTCGTCATTAAGGGATTTCTTCCCACCTTTTCCCTCTTTCCCGTTCACCAGAACGCCAACGGAAACAGCAGAAAAAGAGCGCTTTATTTCCCTGAAGTAGACTGTAAGTGAAAAGCTCCAAAGACATTTGTTTTAAGTTGTAAATGGTCAAGCATTCAATATTATTCTTTATTTTATATGAAAAGGGCGAAACTTTAAAGGCTGTTTTTATGCTAATGCAAAGCTTAATTGGCATTAGCAAAATTGCTGTGGCATGCTGAGGGGCTGTGAGATTAGCTAGAGAGAAAGAGCGAGATAAAACCTTCAAAAGGCCTATTTCAGAGGAATTATGGGTTTCCTTTGAACATCTTCCAAGATTTAAATACATTAAAAGCCTGTTGGCATACATGTAAATTAAGCAGTACCAAAGCGTTCCAAAGAATTCATGCCGAATAATACCAAGGGTGGGAGGACAAATAAGAAAGGGCCCGATCACAGGGGAAGTGCAGCCAGCGATCCCTCCATTGCCTGGAATCCCTCTCAGCTCATTCATTCTTCCTCCCGTTGTCCATCGCTCTTTCTCTCTCCTTGTCTGTCCGCAGGCCAAGTGGCTTAAGAGATGAAAAGGCAGCAGAGTGGTGAGCGATCCCAGAGAGACAGATTCATCTGAGCCCACAGCTCAATGACAGTGTATCACAAACACACACACACACTATCAAACACAAAAGCCCATTTAACACCACTCAAGTCAAGAACAGTCACAGCAAGCATTGCAGTGAGAGTTCAAAACACGCACAAACAGAGTTAAAGGAAGTCTTCAAGCATCTGGTGTGAGTTACCTGTTCTGAATCTGACCAATGAACACAGCTCAAGTGGATGTAAGGCATATGCACTGAGTGAGTATCTCTGTCCTTTATAGATCTATGTACCAAACCTTAAATAAATGTAAAGCTTATTTTCATACATACAAACACACACACACACACGAGTCATCTGTCCCACTCTCCCATGGACTCTCCCATTCTCAATACAAGATCTCGACCAAACATTTATACAACTCTTGAAGCAAATAAATATTGTGACTTTGCATAAGATTGTCGACACAATGCTATGACAAGACTTCAGATGCAAAAGCCTCTAAGTGCCGTCTGAAATTTTGTTTGCTCTCTTGAACACATGGGATGGAAATGTGGCTTTTTTCGACAATTTTTTATGCGATATTCCAATTTTGCGCATAAGTTAAATTTGCAACTTTGGATGAAAACATGTAACTACTGCCAAGATTGGGTTCAGCTAGAACAGTTTCAGTTTCTTTTTTTTTAAGAATAGGCCTAAATGGTTTTGAAGTGGGTCAAGACCATTGAGTCAAAGACCAAAGAAAGTGTTTTATCAATAGTCCATTACTATCATAATCAGAAGTTATTCTTCTTAGCCTTTAACTAAGATTTCAAAGCATTTCACTGCAACTATTGCATCATGTTGCACAGGATGTTAAAAAGTTAAAAGTTTAGACCTCTCTAATCACACAGAAAGAGAAACACACTCTGTGCTGACTGTGCTTCATAGACAGATATTGGGCCCTATCATACACCTGGTGCAATGCGGCGGCAGGCGCAACGCAAGTGTTTTTTGCTAGTTTCAGCCCGACGCAGTTATCATTTTCACATCCTGCGCCACGTTGTTTAAATAGCAAATGCATTTGCGCCCATTTGTGTGCCCATTGGCGTGCTGGTCTGATAACGAAGTGTGTTCAGGCGCATTGTTGGCACGTTACAATTTTGAGGCAACTGAAATAGAGCAATATTTGTTTTGTTATTTAAAGAGCGCACTAGTAATGCGCCAATATGCGGGTGCACAACACGCGTACACTCTGCTATTTACACACACAGGGACATGCAGCAGCACACAAACATGCCAAATATTTAAAATAAAAGGATTACAATGTAAAGATTATTATTGTGTGCATAAAGATAAAAATGCTTTGGTGGAATCCGGCTTTTCCTGTAGATGGTCTGCTTGCGCGCTTTAACCTCGCGCACAAGCAGATCGATTTCCTCACTAAAAAAGCGTTCGGTTTTTCCGCTTGCAAATTCCTCCATGTAAACAGCGAATCGTCATGGCACAAGCGCAACTGGCCTTAAAAGGGAATGGGAGATGAGACTCTGATTGGTTTATTGCATGTTATGCCCAAAACACACCCATTAGTCATTAAGAGAATAGGGACAACCCTTTTAGACCATGCACCGACCATTTCTCCCATCCTTAAACTAGCAAAAGTGGTTTCAGACACACCCTAAGTGCACTTGCGCTGTGCGCTTTAGACCATGCACTTAGATCGTTAAAATAGGGCCCTATGTCTCATTTTGACACCATATAAAAAACAAAGAAAAAAAATGAATCAAAGAATCAAGAAAGAATCTTTAACAGCTTGACATACTTCTGATGTGAGTAATGGCATCCTTAGCCTGTGACCTCTATCAGAGGCCTGAAAGGAATAGCATGCATTTTAAGCCCCTTTGTTAACAGTTACCTCACCATAGCACGTCAATGCTAATTTCATCAGGACAACAACAAACAGATACCTACATAAGAGGAAGAGAGAAAACATTATTTTGGTGGGTCATTAGCAATATTGCAAAGAAAGTTAACAGTTTTGCAAACAACACTAGCAAACACCCTCCCTCATTCTCACACATGCACACTGATATCCAAATACAGGCTACTGATGACATCTAAGTTTTGGAGTTTTGTAAATGTGTGAGTTCTTATGTCTGAAGTCTGAATCTGTGCTTTCATTTCCAGACTTGCTGGAATCAGAGGAACAGCGATTGGAAAGGCTCAGACACCTCAAGCAGGCCACAGCACTTAATATAAAGTTAAGAAGATTTAGATCAAAAGGTTAGTGCGGAAAAAATTAAAGGGCAACTCAAATGAAAAACATTGCCTTTGCAGTTTTTAAGCTGCGTGAGTTTCAAGACCGATGTAAGACTCATCATAGCCTCTTAAAGATGAAAGAGCAGATTGTCCGGTAGCGAGCGCCACATTACATTCTGCTCTGTCTGACCATGCAGCCAGTTTGTTCATGTGCTGTGAGAGTGGCCCAATACAACAGTCAGAGTGGGGGGATTTGTATCATGTTAATTATTTTGGCTTATGATGAGTGCACTGTGTCTTGAGTCCTTGTTGTTTGACTGGTGTCAAAGGGAGGACAAAGATGACTGAGAATCTGCTTTCTTTTAAGACTTAATCAAAAATCATTCTATGAACTTCTTTTTCTCTTCTCTTTGTTCAGGACACCCTTTTTCACATTTATTTATCCCTTTCCCCCCTTCAAAGTACTCTTTAAAAACAGCTGGAGTGCTTTAAGATGTTCTCAAGCACCCGGTGAGCATGAGACAGCTAATTGGTCAGCTCTTGCTGATCTTTTATCATCAACAGAATAAACATCAAACAAAATCAAATCAAATAAGAGAAAAACAAACATCAAGCTGAAATCATGGGGTATGTAGAGGAGAGCAGCAGTACGGGGACTCAGCCGGTGCTTGCAGGTGGCTAATGGCTAATGCAGTCTGGAGTCATATGATACCGTTAACAGGCCCAGCTGTGCAAATGACAGCTAAGTTAATTAGCCCATGCCGAGCTTTTACGCTAAACCAAAACATTTGGCACATTAAGGTGAATATTTCATATTGATTAGGATGGTTTTGCTAAGACTGTATTTGGCTAACATCAAATTCCTGTTTGTCAAAACTCACATTTGAAGAATGTCAAATTAAATAGCTAATGAAATTATATTAATGAAATTTATTAAAGGGGTGGTTGATTATGATTTCACTTTTTTAACTTTAGTGTGTAATGTTGCTGTTAGAGTATAAACAACATCTACAAAGTTACGACTTTTTCATTTTAAATAATTCTCTGTTTAAGGACTACAACAAAAGACTGGTAGGGACTACAACAAGCTTCTTCCTGGGTTGGTGACATCACTATTCCTAAAATTTACATAAACCCTGCCCATAAGAACACACAACAAATGGTGAGGTCATGTTATTGCAAAACAGTACATAACACAAATGCAATAGCATGTCACAAAAGCAAGATGACAACATGACAAGTTAAACTAAACTATACCTGTTCTGTCTTCATGCAGCATATATTCTCTGGCTCTGTAGGCATCTTACAACAGTTCCCACACGAGCGATTTATAGATGATCATGACAGAATATGCTAATCAATGACTTTAAGGTAGTTAACTCCACATCAGCTACATAAATTAAGCAACTAACCATTCAGAAACGTCCTGTTGCATTCTACATGTTGTCACTTCTTCCTGAGTCTCTCCATCATTGTCCAACTCCGTTTTGACGGAGGCTGAACAGTTTCTGACATTTTCAGTGAGTCTACGTGAGGTAATCGGCACTGCAGTGCTAACACAAGCTCTTGAAATTCTGCCCTCTTCTTGAGAGCAGCAGCTCATTTGCATTTAAAGGGACACACACAAAAATGGAGCGTTTTTGCTCACCCTCAAAAAGTGATTTTAAGGGTTAGTTCACCCAAAAATGAAAATTCTGTCATTTATTGCTTACCCTCATGTCGTTCCACACCCGTAAGACCTTCGTTAATCTTCGGAACACAAATTAAGATATTTTAGTTGAAATCCGATGGCTCAGTGAGGCCTGCATAGGGAGCAATGACATTTCCTCTCTCAAGATCCATAAAGGTACTAAAAACATATTTAAATCAGTTCATGTGAGTGCAGTGGTTCAATATTAATACTATAATGCGACTAGAATATTTTTGGTGCGCCAAAAAAACAAAATAACGACTTATTTAGTGATGGCCGTTTTCAAAACACTGCTTCAGGAAGCTTTGGAGCATAAATGAATCAGTGTATCGAATCATGATTCGGATCGCGTGTCAATGCCAACGGCTGAAATCACGTGACTTTGGCGCTCCGAACAGCAGATTCATTGTGCTCCGATGCTTCCTGAAGAATTGTTTTGAAATCGGCCATCACTTTATAAGTCGTTATTTTTTTTTTTTTTGGCGCACCAAAAATATTCTTGTCGCGTTATAATATTAATATTGAACCACTGTACTCACATGAACTGATTTAGATGTGTTTTTAGTACCTTTATGGATCTTGAGAGAGGAAATGTCATTGCTCCCTATATGCCTCACAGAGCCATCAGATTTCAACCAAAATATCTTAATTTGTGTTCCGAAGATTAAAGAAGGTCTTACAGGTGTGGAACGGCATGAGGGTAAGTAATAAATGACAGAATTTTCATTTTTGGGTGAACTAACACTTTAACATGCTATAAAAAATAAATAAGTAAAACTTCACATACACACTCTGGGGACATCAGAGACTTACATCTAGTAAAAGTGGCATTATATGACCCCTTTAAAATGAGAAGTGAAATTATTTAAGTATTATAAGTTTAAATGCCTGGTTCACCCAGAAAATTGAAAATTCCCTCATCCTTTAACCTCATGTCATTCCAAACCCATAAGACTACATTGTTAATCTTCAAAACACAAATGAAGATTTTTAATGAAACTGAGTAATTTCTGTCCTCCATTGAAAATCCATGTAACCAAAACTTTGACGATTCAAAAAGTTCATAAAAACATAGTAAACGTAATCTAAATGAATTGTGTGGTCCTTCTGAAGGGACATAATCACTTTATATGATGAACATATTTATTTTAGATAACTATTCACATATAAACATTGATCAAAGCACTTACACATTGCACATCAAATATGGTAAAAATGCTTGATGCACAAGAAACAGCGAGGTTGTCAAACAGCTTTGATTTATGTGCGTCTTAAAATGTTTATTTGAATATAAGCTTAAATTAATAAATTCATCATATAAAGCAATTGTGTCTCTTCAGATGAACACCCGACCACAGTTTTTAAATCCTTAAATGACAGAAAATATTTTAGTTTAGCAATGGCCCTAAGCTAAATATGGCACCTGTGACCACAGAATTTGTTTGACAAATTTAAAGAAGTTTAATCAAATCTTGGAGCAGAGTTTAAAAATAGTAGTTTCTTCTCACTAAGTGCAGATTTATTTATGTAAACAACAGAATAAAGACCTTCAATAATTAATTAATGTTTCAGTATTAAAAAAATAAAATAATTAAAAGACAGTGATCATGGCTTATAAGAGCATAATAAGAAATTGTAGTTTTTTTTTTTTTTACAGGAATACCAAATGCTAGGGAAAATTAATTTGTCACAGTTAAGTAACAAATGCCATGAAACTCTAAACACTGATGAGCTGATTCAACTGAAATCCATTTTTCAAAGTAGCATTCTTATCAAAATCGTTTTGGAACATAAAGCAATCAGACCACACATAACTAATAAATAAAGAAGGTTATTCTTTCTCTCTTTCCATCTGACTGTAAATGTTTATATGGTATGAGCCAGATGGAATGCTCTGCTCAATAGCTTCATTCCTAGTTAAAGAAGTTTGGACAGGTCTCTCACAGTGCCAGCATGTGTGTGGTCAGACATCTGATACCTATACAAACACATACACACATGGGATATATTAGGATGGATTAAAGGATTATTTCACCCCAAAATGAAAAGTTTGTTATTGTTTACTTACCCTCATGCTGTTCCAAAACTGTATTGTACACAGTGACTTAGGCCGAATTGGGTGTAGTTGGCATTTTAATTAGGGCAGGGGTTTCCAATCATGCTCCTGGAGGGCCACTGTCCTGCAGAGTTCAACTCCAAACCCAATTAAACACACCTGAACCAGCTAATCAAGGTGTTACTAGGCATACTAGCATGGCAGGCCAGGGTGAAGTGTACCCTCATTTGTTAATTGAATCAGAACTTGGGGGTCATGGTATAAAATGGGAGGGCATGGGTACCTGGGATGCATTATCATCCATACCACCCCTTAATGAAAGTTCTCCATAAAGCAATTTTATTTTACAGTATGATGCCCTTACCGTAATTTCATTTTACAGTTTGATGCCCTTACCACATTTTCATTTTACAGTATAATGCCCTTACCGTAATTTCATTTTACAGTTTGATGCCCTAACCGCATTTTCTTTTTACAGCAAAATAAAATGTTTTGAAATCAATCAGATCATTTCCGGTTGAGTGTACGCTGGCGTGCTTGTCTGCCGCTGTTCTCCGGAGCATTATGTGCTGTCTGCTGTGTTTTTCGCCGAATAAATCGGATGCTGCCGGATAACGTGCTTTCCTTCTCTTGGATATATAACTTTGCATTACTTTTATGGTTTCTACCAGTGGATTATCCTCCGCCTTGTGGATGTAATGGTTGTTCTGGAGTGGACTAACTCAAGGAACTTTGTTGACATTTAGCCAGCGTAACCTGCACTACAAAGTTGGCCTGCGAGTCTCATCGCCTGGACACTCTGCCGACCTGATCCGTTTGATATTCCTGTGAGTTAGCTTACACTTGCCAATCGGTCTATTCATTAGTGATCAGTGTGTTGTGGGGGCTTGGTGGTCTTGAATCAAAGGCTGCCCAGTCCCGTACCTCCTGTCAATTGTGTCTCGGTGGTGATTTGGCCTCGCGCTGTGCCAGGCTGTGTAGATGGGTTGGTTCTGGCTTTTTTCCTTTTATTTTTATACTGTTTTAACGAACTGGCCTTTTATTTGGATAACCCCTCATGATTCATCCGTTTGGCGGTGCATCGGCACGAATAGGATGTATTTCTATACTGCCTCTGAACGTTTGAACTTGAATACTGCTTCGCGTCTGACTGCCGAGACGTACAAAATCTGTACGTCATTAGGAATTGCGCGTCGGCCCCGTTATGTTCATCGGGGGTCTCGTCGTAGATTCGAGACGTCTCATACCAGCCATGCACTTAACAACTGTATCCCGTCGTTTTGGTCAACTGCTCGTCGCCGTATCAACAAGCCAGTGGCTACGAGGGGCGGTATTAATCTTGACCACATTCGTTCTTTGGATTATTCATCTGTTAAGACTGTGCCAATCTCAACTTCATCATCAACTTCAGGTTCATCGGCAGCTACGTTTGCACTACTTAATGCCAGATCTCTCGCAAACAAATCTTTTATTCTGAATGACTTCTTCAGCTCCAGGAACTTAGGCTTTTTATTCCTGACAGAGACCTGGCTAAATGCTGGGGATGCTGCTCCATTAGGAGAACTGACTCCAGCAGACTGCATGTTTTATAACACTCCAAGATCTGTTGGCCGTGGAGGTGGTCTAGCTACCGTGTTTAGAAAGCATCACCACTGTAAACTTCTGCCTGTTGATGTCTTTACTTCTTTTGAAGTGCAGTTAATGAAGATCGATCAATCCTGTCCCACACTCTGTGCAATTATCTATAGACCACCTAAATATAATAAGGATTTTAATGCTGAATTCTCAGAGTTCTTATCAACATTGGTACCGCGTTGTGACAGACTGTTAATTCTGGGAGATTTTAATATCCACATTTGCTGTAAAACTCAACCTTTAGTCAAGGAATTTCTGTGCATGGTGGATGCATTTAACTTGACACAGCTAGTTGCAGGTCCTACTCACATAAAAGGTCATACACTTGATTTGGTATTAACCTCCGGCTTTCATGTGACCAATCTGAAGGTGATAGAATCTGGAATCTCTGATCATAGTTTTGTTTTATTTGAATCTCTACAGCAACACCTCTTTCATCCCCCTCCAGAGAGCCGCCACCTAACTCGCGTTATAAATTCTTCTACAGTTATGAGTTTTGAAGAGATTTACACATCCAATTATCTTTCTCAAATAGAAGATGTGTTAAATAGTACAGGGGACACAGCACAACTGACGGAAATATTTAACACCACATGCACTGACATTCTGGACCAGGTAGCTCCTCTAAAATCGCTGAGATCTAGAAATAAGAAAGATACCCATCCCTGGCTTAATGATCACACCCGCTCCATCAGGCGGCAATGTAGGATAGCGGAGCGCAAGTGGAAGAAAGACAAACTTAGGGTCTCATATGAAATGCTCTGTGACTCTTTAAAGCAGTATCAAATTGCTGTTAAGACTGCTAAATCAAATTATTTTTCTGAAATAATTGCTAAAAATGGCCAGCCCTAAAGTGATTTTTAAAACAATTGATTCAGTCTTGAACCCTACTACAGCAGGCTACCCTACTGCTACTGCGAAAAATTCCTTGACTTTTTTGTGGACAAAATCCGGGACATCAGAGCGCAAATATTGCCATCAGTTGTTTCACGCTTTGAACCTCCGACGCCCTCCAGTTCTTTCTGGCACTTTGACCCTGTCTCGCTCAACCAGTTGTCAGATATAGTTTCTTCGCTGAAACCGACTTCTTCACCTATGGATGTGATGCCGTCACGTTTTCTTAAAGACATTTTTAATTCTGTAGCTCCCATCATACTGGCCATAATAAACAGTTCTCTGACTAGTGGAGTGGTTCCCACAAGCTTTAAACATGCTGTGGTCCAGCCTCTCTTGAAAAAAACAAACCTGGACCCTGACATTTTAAATAATTATAGGCCGATCTCGAAGTTGTCGTTTCTCTCCAAAATTCTAGAAAAGGTAATCTACTCGCAGCTTTCAGCTTATCTCGCTGATTGTAACATGCTCGATAAATTTCAATCAGGTTTCAGGGCATTTCACAGTACTGAGACAGCTTTGCTAAAAGTGACAAATGACATCTTATGTTCCCTGGATTCAGGGAGATGCATTAAGTTGGTTCTCCTCATATCTCAAAGGTCGCACTTTTTCAGTTAATATTGGCAAACATAACTCATCTTCAACACTGATCACATGTGGTGTTCCGCAAGGCTCCATTCTGAGTCCTCTGCTCTTCTCATTATACATGCTTCCTCTTGGTTCTATCTTTCAGAAATACGAGGTTTCTTATCACTGTTATGCTGACGATACTCAATTTTATCTTCCTGTCAAGTCCACAAATGGAAATTCCATTTTAAATTTTATCTGTCTGGAGGAAGTTAAAATGTGGATCAATTCTGTTGTCAAAGGAAGCTTTTTTCATCTCCGGTCCATCGGCAAATTAAAACAGTTTCTCGCAAAGAAAGACCTTGAAGTAGTGATTCATGCACTTGTTACATCTCGGCTTGACTACTGCAATTCTCTATACATAGCTCTACCTCAATCCTCCACACACCGTTTGCAATTGGTTCAGAATGCGGCAGCTAGACTTCTGACGAGAACTAGGAAGAGAGAACACATCACTCCTGTTCTGTCCACCTTACATTGGTTACCAGTCAGATACAGAGTTGACTTCAAGGTTCTGCTGTATGTGTATAAAGCTTTACATGGGTTAGCTCCACAGTACATTTCCGATCTTCTTCATCCGTACTCTGCTCTAAGATCTCTCCACTCATGCAATAAATTCCTCCTCTCGGTTCCTCGGTCTCGCTTAAAGACCAAGGGTGACTGAGCTTTTGCAGTTGCGGCTCCTAAGTTGTGGAATGCACTTCCAGTGAACGTGAGGTCTTCACCCACTTTGGACACTTTTAAATCTAGCTTAAAGGCTCATTTATTTTCTTTAGCCTATGGTGTCGCCTGAATTATATAAGGCATTTTGAGTGGTTTATGGTCTACCCTGCATGTTTTTATATGTTATCTTATGTATTAGTTTTATTATCTTATATATCATGTGTAATATTGTACAGCACTTTGGTACAACACACGTTGTTTTTAAATGTGCTTTATAAATAAAGGTGAACTTGAACTTGAACTTAAAATACCCTTACTGCAACTTTACAAAATCATTATTTAAAATATTTTATGAATGCTATTAAATTCAATGAATTCAAAATAAGTGACTTGAGTCCATTTACATAAGTATATTTTTTTATTCACTGTCACTATAAATTACATCCATTTTATAAAAAAAAAAAGAAGAAGAAGAGAACTGAATTCATAACAACAACAAATCAAAGCAGAGATTATGACAAAATGACAACAAAAAGCATGAAAAAAACATCATAGTTGGTCTTGGATAGCCTCCATACTGGTACACCACTGGTGGCTGATCTGAAACTAATCATGTACTTTCTTCATATATTTAGCGGTATTTAGCTGATATTGGTAATGGTTTACGTTGTAAAAGTAACTTATAAAAGACATTTGTTCAAAACTTAAGTAAAAAGTACTTACCTCAAGAAAACGTACAGCTGCCGATCCACTCAGCAGGGACGTCCGTTATGCGCTCAATCGACACAAACCTCACGTGGGCTTTGCACGCGAGAAATCATTTAAATGTAGTGAGGTGAAAGTAAAGTTTATATATTTTATTTTTTTCTTATTTAAAAATTATATTACATCACCACACTTGAGATCACACACTGTTATTACCATGACATTAAAAAAATAATATTATTGCACTTCAAGAAATCTGTCTTTTACTACTTTCACTACCGTTTTTGCATAAACAGTAAAGTACTGCAATTCCCATATACAGTAAGTTACTGTAAACTTCATAAAAAATACCCATAATGTCGCATTGTGTAAAATGATTTGCGCAAATATATAACACTTTACCAATTTTCTTTGACACATTTCCTTCATTAATGAAATTCAACCACGGTGTCCTCAGTGACTCGGATGCTGGGAGTCTATGGAGACTCTTATGTTCATTTAAAAGAACATTCAATAATACATATTAATAATAATTAAAAATAAAAGGACATTTGAAATTTTTTTTGGAGCAGACATTGTACATCAGCTGCTACATCAAAGAAACAGAAATGGCGGACTGCTTAGGCTCTCTTAGGGCGGTATCTATGCTAACAGGGCAGAGTGTCACCAGTCATGGGCGGGGGTTGTCCCTATACTTATGTAAGAGTAGGGGGAAATCTGGAACCACATGTTTGGAGAGATGGTTTATGATTTATGGGGATTCTAAAAAAAGGATTGGCTAGATTTTTACCATTATTGGCTGGTAGTTTATATACACTGCAGACACAAATCTGTGTTCAAACACCTTGTAAAAGGTGGTGCAAGGCAGGTGTGTTGAAGAAAGTTGAAGCTAAACGCTGCAGGACAGGGGACAGACTTTGGCATTCAGTTTTTTAAATGCCATTCATATTTTTAAATCAGTAACTCCAGTAGCATATGGCAATAATAAACACAAAAATACTGTATGTTCAAAAACAATTAAATGTTTAGTATTTATTGCAAACTGGATCCAGCTAGTAAAAATGACCAGCTTTTAAAGTTTTACAGGTATACAGGTTTTACAGGATTTAGAAAAAAAAATGTTTTTTATTGAAACTAAAAAACAAATCCCCTAAAAAAGCAAGTTTAATTGCCAAAGCCATAGTGAAGCACAACACTATACATAATCCAGTCAGATTAGTCTGTTTGAATGAAAATAGAACATTCAAAATGCCTCATAGGTTTAGTAGTTCACTCACTCTTTTAAATATTCAATTTGTTTTAATGTGGTAATGTTAATAGACAATATATTTCTGCATTAAATGTAACTTAAAATAAAAATATCCCTTTAATATCTTTTATTTTAATTTTATTTCAGCATTTTTAATAATTCTTTTAATAAATCCAAGGAATAGTAGACATGTAATGTAATGTAATGTAATGTAATGTAATGTAATGTAATGTAATATAATACAAAACAATACACTGCCCGGCCCAAAAAAGTTGCTGTTTGGATTTCAATAGGCAAAAACTTAAGAAACTATGACTGGATCATTACTGCAGCGATTATTATGCGTCTAGTATATGTTATATGTTTGGGAACCATAATTGGAGTTAGATAGAGTCAAATTGAGTGTGTTCATTTCTTAATTAACCATGTAGGAACACATATCATTGCTATATTCCATGATGACAAACCCAAGATTCATCAGGCTCAAACTGCGAAAGAAAGGGAGCATGAAGAATCATTTTCACACATGAATTGGCACCTCTGAGTCCAGACCTTAAATTAATTGAAAGTCTTTGGGATGTGCTGGAGTAGACTTTACAGAGTGCTTGACTCTTGCATTGTCAATACAAGATCTTGACCAAAAATTGATGAACCTCTTGATGTAAATAACATCACAACATTTATTTGCATCAAGAGATTTTGTCTAATATATAATATAATATAATAAGTTTAGTTTGTACTGTAGTTCAAGAATCAGGTCTCTCTCTCTCTCTGAGTTCACAAACTAGGAGAAGCACTCTTTTTTGCCACATAAAATCTCTCTTTTCCTACAGTTGTCTTTTGTCTTGCTGTAAAGCTGCTAAAAACAGTTATGAATAATCCAGTATCATTACAGGGCACTTTTACAGCAGCTTACCAGCCTCTGTTACTCTGCTCTGGTAAAGGACTTTAATCCGTCTGCCATGGTAGAGCAGTCTGCCATGGTAGAGCAGAGG
>RJVU01042553.1:3225583-3246036 GCA_003731715.1 Anabarilius grahami
GAGCAGGTTCACAGCTGTCGGACGGCTGCCCGACAGAAACTTCTGTAAAGCCCCCCGCTGTCTCTTCTTTTGTTCCTCTTCATTTTTTTTCTTTTTACGTTTTGCCGCACCCGAAAGCATCTTGAATGTTAGCCTACTCAAAACACACCTGCCTGCTAGCTTTGACCGCCGCTGACGTCTCCTCGGACATGGGCTGGCGTTAATGTGACGTAATGTAACAGTCTATGGTTAAGATAAACATCGTCACTATTTTTAGTTAATTAATAAATATTGAAATAAATTGTAGATAGGACATTTGTACATTTTATTTTTATTTTATTTTTAATATTTTTATTTTTTTTGTCCCTCTGTCTGGGCCCCATCCCGCCAATCGGGCCCTAGGCACGTGCCTAGTTTGCCTTTGCGTTAATCCGGCTCTGGTTATATGTCTACCTCAGATTTAACGTTTGAACTGTACATCAGCATCGGGGAATAACGTTCTCGTTCACTGTAGAGAAAGCTGCTTACATAAGCTACACAGGGAAAGTAACAGTGAAGACACTGAATTAAATGTAAACAACTTTTGTGTCTTTATCAGCTTTTCTGCATATATACTGTCCCTGATAATCATCACATATAAACGTACCGCTTGCTCCGTTAATGTAAATCCGTTTTAATGAATGAATAACTGTTTCTCTGCTCTTCATTAACACGCACCGGAAACATTAACACCGAAAATTGCCTGCTGAATATTATATTATACGGTTGTATTTTTAAACAGAATTAATATTTTGGAAGTGAAAGGTGAATATAGATTATTGAATTTTTAACAATGGAAATGTGTGTGAACTGTTTTGAATTGAAATATTCACAGCTTAAATATACAACTATGTTGAATTTCAGCCCATAAAAATGCAAGCCCAAAAAATACAATGCATTAAAATACAAGCACGGTTAATGCAATGCTTTTTATTTATTTTTTTCCCCAAGTAGTGCAATTCAACAAGCTTTTTATTTCAAAAACATATGGCATTAGTTTACTTCCATAGTTCTGGTAATACCTAAAAGTCAAAAAGAGATACCTCACCCCTGCCTCAGCTGGGGTCCCGTGGGGTTGCGAGGAGATTAAAACAAACAGGGTTTAATCAGCGGGTCCTGCCGCAGCACAGGAGCAGCAGACAGAAGGAGCCCTCTCCAGGAGAGCAGCCTGCAATCAAAGACTGCTGCACCCCTCTTCCAGATCCCTATCACAACAACACAACCAGCAGAAACAATTATTTATTCCTTTTGATGTGGGGTTTTGAAGTTATCCCTCCATCCTTTTTCAGCACACCCCCCCATCAAACCTCTCACTCGCTCACTCTTTCTCTATTTCTCTCATCTTCCCCTCCCTTTCCCTCTGTGTCTGTGTTTTTTTTAAACTAAGGAAACAGGGTCATGCTAGCTTATTTCAGAGAGGGGATTTGTTTGAGTGAGCCGAAAGCGAGGTGTTGTGTCCCACCCTGTTGGATCTGTTAGGAAAGATAGACTCTCCTATTCATTCAGCACCAATTAAAGAGAACATGCCTCACTATCAGCTCCTCTGTGCAGTGATCTGTAGTGTGCAGTGTGTCGGATCGTTTTCCTCAAAGAAAGTGGAAAGTAAACCTGTGAAAGTGTATGGCTTTGATATTTGACTGTTTAGACAGACTAAATGGTTCAGTAGAACCAGACACATTCATTCTCTACTGAATTCACTTCTATAGAATACAGTTCCATCTGTAGCTCCAGTAGATAAGTTCAGTTGCCTGCAGGTCTCTTGGCCTTGACTGTGATCTTTTCTTCTTGAGGCAAAAAATAAAGGAATGTTCCAGGTTTAATTAAAATTATTGAAAGACTTTGTAGCACAAACGTTGTGACTAAAATAAGGCACCTAAAAAATGTTGTGAGTAAAATGAGAGACCTACAATATAAGTAAATTGGGTCTATGCTAAAATACAAAGACTAAAAAAACTTAAATGTTTTACCTGTTAACATGAGGTTAGTGAGATAGAATGACTTCCTGACCTTCTCTGTGTAAAGTTACATCTAGTCTCTCAACTTCACTGCTATGACTGAGAAGAGAGATTGATTGATTGATTGATTATGGTAGCCAGAAGAGAGAAAAAAAATGTCAAATTTACCATCACTCTCTCAGCAGCTTTATTAGAAATCTCATCGCAGCAGTGTTAACTAGTTCAGCCAGAGAAAAAGAACACTAAATAAGTTTTATAAATGTAAAAACATTTTTTTTTAAATTATTATTTTATGATGTTAATTTATAATAATTTACAATGTTCCTTAAAAAAAAATTCTTACATTCTTTCAGCCAGGTTTATTAGCATGCATTGTTTTCAGACACTGGATGTATCACTACAAAGCTGTAGAGCTGTCACTGGTCATCATCTCTCAAACTGCAGCCATATTGTTCACCTGTTGATGCGTGACAACATTTTTAAGCCAGAAAAATTGGGAAATGGGGAGAATGAAAGAAAGTAAAAGTTTCTTTCACAGGGATTTTTCAATTCGGTGTAAAAATAAAAGAAACAAAATAATTATTTTCTTCCCTGTGACGTATATCTGTAGGAAACATCTTCTCAAACAAGAAAAAAACGCAGGCAGAGACTTGATTTTGTCTATCGGGAATTGAATGGATCATTGTTGTTTGTTATTTGATGTGATCTCATATGAGAAGTGGGCTGTGAACACGTTATTTAAAAAAAAAAATATTGATGTGCACAGATAAAATTTTCATTAAATACTGCAATATGCCATAAAAATGAAAATGGTCAGTTTGGATTTCATGATGACTTTAAGATGATGTGAAAACTCAAACAAAAATCAAATCAGTCAAAGAGTCTGGTTTTTATTCCACTTCAACACATGGCGATGCCTCTCACAGGAAAGTGGAATAATGTTGAAGTACTCAACGAAACAGTCCATTTACTGAACGCATCACTTCTTAAATCATCAAGTCTCCATCTGTAATGACAATAAGAGCAGTGAAATATTTCACAGCAACAAAAAATAGCCTTCTGAGCTCCTTTTACAACTCTCAGCCCAAAACATCTGCTGAAGCCATCGAAGCTCGCAGTCCTTCTCCAACAAAAGGCTTAAAGGCAAATCCCATGAGACAGATGACATTAATCATGTTTTAATCGCTTTTTGTTGGGCTTTGATAATTTCTAGTCATTTAATTAGTCTTGACGCAATTCTACATTAACACTCCTGCCCAACAGACTCGCCGTCTGGTGAATATAACTTGTCCTGGTAAACATAAGGCAGGCTTTTGGCTCATTCATGGACTCATTCATGGCTCATTCATGGACAAAAAGTGATTATCTTTCACTGGGGATCTGTTTCACAAATTCACCCTTTATTTAACAAACTGACTTAACAGATCAAATAAACTAACGGCAACATCTACCCTGTTTAACCGGTAACTGAATATGTCTTAGTGTGCCCTTGATCACTTGTGTCCAACAGTAGCTCTTCATAGTGCCATAAAACACATTAAAATATCTGTTTCGTATCAAGCCTTCTATTCTCAACTTTTGGCAAGTCACTGAGCAGAGAACACATTTGATCATGCAGTATAATGGGGTTACGTAGCAGAAACTGATCTTTTGGCAGTAGCTTTTGTAGGTTTAACCACTACCCATGTCTGTAAGTCTGAAATAAATCACACAATATGAGGCTATTCATCATGAAATTATATTTCAGCTGGCACCAGTGTTAACCACACTTCATAGGCAGCGATCCATTCCAAAATAAGTAAACTTGTTGGCACTGGAGTGAGACGGTCCTTAAAATACAGCCTAACCCCAGCGTTTCTGTGAGTCGTGTGATGTGCTGTGGACACAACAATGACATGAGCACTTCATCTCACAGCAAACAGACAGACTGCAGCCAACTGTTTGAACGCAAGGCTCTAGAAAATATTTCAGAGAAAATATTTGACTCACTATGCTAAAACTCCTGCTTGCCTTGATTTGAGAAAGTTTTCAGTCTCTTTTTCAATTGAAGCATCGTGGGGAATACAGGTTTGTGTAACATTGTTCTAAAAATTCTCAGTAATATAGGCTAGATATTATGATGGATTAATGCAGTTATCTCACGTGTATGACAATGTCCCTCTGTTCCTAAGCCAGAGAAAGAGAGAGAAACCACAGCACCCATTATTTAATAAATAAATAATTGCAAAGCTCTTGTGCAAGTGAATTCAAAAGCTGCTTTGCTTAATAAAATATTAATTGCTTCGCTCAAATTGTCTTAATATAATAACAAACATTTTAAACGATTAAATCACTTGTTTGATTAGCAGTAGTGAGTCTTGGTTAATTGTTTACTTAACTTCAATATCAAATTAAGTGGCAACATACAGTAATATATTTCATCTGCTCTGTGTTTTTGATAAAGCCTATTTTCTTTTAATAGCAAACATTGGAGAGACGTGAAGGCCGCAAAACATTAAACATGAAACCTTTGTGTAAAGTTTCTGCAATTTCAATACAGCCTTGAAGGACAACACGGAGCTTGTAAAGCATTTAATTTCTGTTTTATAAGCAGCTTTATTGTGGCTCTCAGCCTCCCTGCTTCAAATCGCTCTTTAATTAAACTCCAGCTAATTACACAACTCTGGATTGGCTGTTTCTGCTCCCCAGGAATGAGGGGAGTTCCAAGAGCGGCTGTTTCTATAACTGAATGTCAGCTGACACCCAGAGATTCACTGCTTTCTCTGCATTACAGCCAGTGACTGGCTAGTGGCCAGTAAAACACAGATTTAGATCAACAGGAGTCGAGTGAATTCACCCGACTGTAATTATGTTAGATGAATTTGCTGCAGGGAGTCGATTACTGTGTAATTAACATAAAAACACACACAGTTTACAAACTAGTAAGGGCCTGAACACTTTTGGACAACTTTAACTAAAGAAAGAAAGAAAGAAACAGCACATTAGCTTGGTCCAGCCTGAAAAATTCAGTATTTTGTCATGATTTGAGCATTTAGAAACAAAATTTATGAGACGTTGTTGTCAGATTTTATTGGTGATTTCAAATATGAAATTTAATCGTAAACTTGGCTTAAGATTAGGAGATTAAGAGATAGGAGCTGCACTTGCATGTCTGAGAGGCGATTTAACGATGGTCGGCGAGTGAAATGATTTGTCTTAAAGGGACTTTGGCATGCTTAGACTATTCTTACAAGTTAGTCATCAATTTTATCTTCAAGACTAGTCATAAGTTTTTGTTGAAGTCAATTACATGAAAAGGTAGACTGCTCTAATTTGAATCTGAAAAGTAAGACTGATTAGCCCAAACTAATTGCTAGTTGGTCAGACTAGTTAAGACACAGTCTTAACTTAGCAGCTGTTTATTCAACTGGCCCATTACCTAGTCTTTATTTTTTCCCCATTTCCAAATTTAAATATGACTGCTGTCATAAATTAAAGCCTGTTGGATGAGAGTTTTATGTTGTGTGATACTCACAGCATGTCATTGTGGTCTACTGATTTGTCTCTTGAATATTTTAGTTGTGGTCATTGATAAAGGGAAATCTGTACTGAAGAGCCTGGAAAGTCTTTTTGCTGTATTTGCTGTCATCTCATGCTATGTCAGCAAGGAGAAATATTCAGTTTAGTGATACCTACATTTTTTATTTTGATATGCAGTAACAATTTTAGAGCTTCTCCAGGCACCTTGTACTGTATGCTGTTCACTTATTTAAACAAGTATGACTACATGTTCTCTTTTAAGGTAGTAATACTATATATTTTTTTTTTTCAAAATCCCAAACCATGAAAGCAGAAGAAATGAAGGTGTCTGACAGGCTGCTGTGGGTCCATTCATCTGTCAGATGCTCAGGGGAAATCAGCCCCCCTGTATGCTTCCTGTAGAATGTGGTCTACATGCCGTTAACAAGTCCCCTGACTCCAGTTGACAGACAGCCACAAGGAAAGGTTTGTAAAGTCAGATAAGTCTATGCTCTACTGAGTATTGCTCACTAATGCTCTATCTTAAGTTATCAGAGACAATGGATGTCTGGGCGTATACTCATTAAATGTGATGAAATGATGAACCACAAAGAAGGATTTAATCTTTTAGTAAAAATTTAAGATCAAATGTATTGATAAACTTCAAATTGCATCCAAATGGATAAATAGAACACGAGCAGCATAATCTTTAGACTAATTCACACTGCACCGACAAATGCCGACCAACATTAACAACCACCATATTACAGTGCGTCACTTCTCAGACATTCCCCAGCCAGACAAATGCAGATCGAACATGAAAACAAGTGCTGACCAAATGCAACAGACGCTGACAGGGGTAACACACAGATCCCACAAAACCTGACATGTTTGTTGCTGTTGGTCGCCGTCTGTCAGTACAGAACAAATTAGTGGTGCAGTGAGAATCATTCTCAAAACCAATTATGACACACACAAAAAATCTATTTATATAGTACAAAAAGCTTGGGTGATTTTTTTTTTTTGCATGCATTAAATTGATCAAAAGTTTTCAACATTGAAAATAAGAAATGTTTCTTGAGCACCAAATCAGCATATTAGAATGATTTCTGAAGGATCATGTGACTGAAGACCATCACATGAATAAATTTGAACATTAAAATAGAAAAGTTATTTTAAAATGTAATAGTATTTTACAATATTACTGTTTTTACTGTATTGTTTATCAAATTAAAGTTAGTTCCAGTCTCTATAAAGCCCCTGTGCAATATGCTCTGATTGGTCAGCTGGACCAATGCGTTGTGATTAGTCAACCACTTCGAGCGTTTTTCAGAAAAGTCACACCCCTTACCAGAGTTTTTGTTTTTTATTAATGGTAGTGTAAGCTACACTACACACAGACAAATTTGATTATAAATTTTAGCTCAAACTTACTAATCATTATTTCTGTATGAAAACTTTCAAATGCAGGTTTAATGCACAAATGCGTAAACATGCTTAGAAAATGAGACCCATGTCAGCACCACCTTCATGTCTGTTTGAGGGTATGTTTACACGACAACAATGCACTAAAAACTGCATCTGCACATGCGCATTCTTTTACCGGGCTCTCGTGCCAAACATGCATGTCTATCCACCTTATTTTTACACTTTGATATTCTTCTCATTATTTCCCTATAGCGGCTAATAAATCGGAAGTCTCGCACATTCACAGAAAACACGTTGAAAAATAAGGTTGATAGACTAAACATGTAATACACATGTGCAGTAACCGTTTTCACAGATTCGCGTTTTTGCAGTTTACACGGAGATGACAATGGTAGCGTTTTCAAAAACTTGCACTTTGAAACCCGCTTTTTAAAAGTTTGCATTTCAGGCCACCAAAACGTTGTTGCCATGTAAACGGCCAAAAAGTTTTCTGTTTTTAGTTGAAAACAGTGTTGTGTAAACAGATACGAGGGGATAAGAGTTAAACATCCTCTTGCACCATACACATACACAAAAATATTCAGTTTTTCTGCTAGCAAATTCTTGAAGAAACACCCTGTAAGACATGAAATAATGATAAAAAGCACAACCCCACTGATTTTCCATTTTCTCTCTGTTTTTATCAGAGCAGCCAGTGCTTGCTGTGTGAATGATCCCTTTATCTCAGTTTCATTAGTGTGTATGTGTGCCTGCACCACTCTTGGCGGGGACAGCGCGTCGGTTAGACAGTCACTTCCTGGTGTCTGTGATGTTCAGGCAGATTACAGAGATGCTTTGAAGCTTTGGCTCCTCATGTCTCTGGTGACAGAACGAACAGACCCCTGCCTTCTGCTGCCGTACACAGAACCGAGCGGCACACTGACGAAAGGCCCCACGCTGAACCTAAGCCTCTCATCTGCTTTATATGTTCCTTTCGTCCTGTGAACAATAAAGACACACCTATTCAATCTCAATCCAGGGGCTTTAGAGTGAGGGAAATTACATGCATAATGTGGGATGTCCGACAGAGCTAAAGAGGAAATAATGGCTGGTCAGTAATCGGCCTTAACTGCAGCCATCCGGACTTTGGTGTATACATTTATCACAATCTTCCACCTTGTTGCATGGTGTAGGGCTCACCAAGAAACTTAAAAGAAAGACCCAATGACAAAGAGACTCAGTAGGCCAACCCAGACCTGGAATATAAGATGATATTTGGTAATCAAGTATTTGATAATCTGACTCCAAGGAATTAAAGCGGAGCTTTGAGCTATAAGAGATGTAAAATGTCAGTCTGAAAGGGGATGATAACAGCTCAGGGACAAACAGATCTGTCCCCAATAGTAAAAATTCAAGTCTTGTGTCTTATTTCACGCAAAGGAATTTACTCCAGTACTGGGATAAGATGACCTAGAGCAAGAAGTTCCCCCATGGGGTAAACTTATTCTAAACTGTTTTTGTTGAATATATAAAATGCATCAGATATCATGTTCAATTTTCTTTTGAAGTGTCATTAAATTAATAAAGGGTTCCCACTCTTTTTCTGTGATCATTTTCAATTTCACCACAGTGGAAATAAAAGACAAGGTTCACGCCCTACACTATAAAACTGTGATGTAAATTTACAGTGAATTTGAACAACATTCTGCTGTATTACTTTCATACATTATCATACTGTATCTTGTGCAATGCAATATGGGCGATAAAACTGCTACATGCCACACTATTAGGGAATGCCATGATTTACAGGAATTTACTGTAAACTTTGAGTTTCACCTTGGGAAGGTGAAATAAATCCTCCTGGCGTCCTCCAGTAGAATTTATGCCATTTCTACCCTCTTAGGTTAGCATTATGTCTCAGTTTACATGAACAGTAAAACAACAGTACTGCTTTTGCTGTAAGATCATTTAACTCTAGTGACTAATGTAATAAGGTAATACATCTAACCTAATGTTTTGTGTTTTCCACACTGGCAAAAAGAGCCATGAAAAGCTTCATTTTTTGCAATGTTCTATAGCTAAAATTAGTGTATGTCAGCATTTTGTCTCAGTTTACATTAGTACAGTGGTTTTTAAATCTGTCCTGGAGCACCCCAGCACATTTTGTGTCTCCCTCATCTAACATACCTTATTCAACTCATCAGCTCATTAGTGGAGCCTGCAAGACCTGAAGTGGGTGTGTCAAATAAGGGAGACATACAAAATTCCAGGGTTGGAGGTGTGCGCCAGGATAGGTAAAATCCACTGCATTAGCATTAATTACTTGGTTTTACTTTTATTTTCCAAAATGTTTAATTGCGAAGTAGTCATATCTGCAAAACAAAATTTGCATTTGTGAGGCATATGAAAATTCATAAGAATGTTCAAAACTTGACCTTTAAATGTGCTCTACCTGATTGCAACCCTATATTCCAAAAAATAAGTGCTTTCAAAGTACGTGTACAGAGATCACCCAGCTAAGAACAAAAGGGCATCAGATAAAAGTGGCTTTTTAGGCCAGTGCACTGTTAATGACAAACTGTCTTGTCATGTGGATTTTTGCACTATAACGTGTTACAGTATTTCCAATTTACTGTCTCATTTAAAGAAACACATTAGAGAGGGCATGACAGTTTCTTGTCCATTTAGAAACAGTGACAAAAGGTTCCTTGTGGTGTCTAAGATTTCATTCTATTTATCAAGAACTCACAAAAAATGTTCTGTTAGAGATATTTCAAGTTCTATGACCTCAGATGGTGGGGCAGTTAGGCAGACAGTGTTTAGGTGAGCAAGCAGAGAACATGGGGCAAGAGAATGTTCTTGATGATGTTGACCAAGAGGAAGAGAAATCTGATGTTTTTCCTGAGTGTGCTGATGAATACCTCTTTTAAACAATTTGGTTTTGTTTTACCTTAAACTGCAGAATGCTTTGCCCAGTATGTACCCATTACAGAGACACTCTGTAATAGGGTACACTCTTTCAGGTCACTCTATCAATGTGAATCAGTCAGGCAACAAGTAGGCCTATTATATGCCGATAAGCAGCAGATTCTTTCCTCAACTCACCCAACGGACACACTGGAAGACAAATGGGATGGTAGGAATGTTGCAGAAAATGCATTGTTTCATTCTGATCCAAAGCCATTGGGCCTAATCCTGTATCAGGATGCCTTTGAAGTTGCGAATCCACTGGGATCAGGCAGGAGGAAGCATAAAGTTCTTGCTGTGTACTTTTAACTGGCAGAGATGGCTCCACACAATAGGTCAAGTGTGGATCAGATGCAGATGGCTTTATTACGTAGAGAGCAGGATTATAAATACTTTGCCACAACAAACTCTTTAGCGCTCTTACAAGAGATCTGAAAGATGTAGAAGAAAATGGTTTGGTAATGAACAGGTGTACAGAGGCACTTTGTGTGCAATCGCTGGTGATAACTTGGGATCACACAATATTGGTGGTATTAGTGAGAACCTTAGCAAGAATAATCACTTCTGCAGATTCTGTGATATTGATCGTGAAACATTCACTTCTTCTACCTTGGAAAAATCCCCAATCAGCACAACTGAATCCTACAATGGCCATGTGCATCAGTTGGTTACAACAGGCTTAAAGTCATCTAGAGGCATCAAATTTGATTCAAAATTCAATGATCTTTTCTTCTTCCATGTATGCCAACCTGTTTACTCTAGTGCGTTTTCGTTTTAACCCCGCGTCTTTTTTAAAATGAAAACAATCCTTGTCCATGCTGGCGTTTCAGAAAAGATCTTCGTCCACACTACACAATATAAAACACATTTTACATGACCATTCATGCACACTGGGCATGCGCGTAGTGTAAACAGTTGCCGATTGCTCTAATAATAAGCTTGCCTCTTGCGCAGGCAGCTGCAATATTATAAAATGCAGAGTTTAACTGCACAATGGCTGCTAAAAATGACAACAAAGTCAGCAAAGCTTTCACTTCCGTCTCCATGTTACAAGATCGCCGAGGCTGGTCTGTTACAGAGCCGTTGAGAGAGACGGTTCTGGTTCTGTTAGTGCATTCGTTTTCAAAAGTCTCAGTTTTGGTCCGTTTACACTGAAACGCAACCCCAGAGTTTTCAAACTAAAACGGGGTCTGCGACGTTTCCAAAAGTCTCAGTTTTCGAGGGAGAAACTCCGGAGTAGTGTAGAAGTTATGCAAAGCAAAAAGTTATGTGTTTTAAAATGAAAACGCTTTAGTGTGCCTAAGTGGGCATGCTGTGCAGAACTGGGCTGCATCTGAAATCGCATATTTCCCTACTATATTGTAGGTGAAAAACAGTATGTAAAAAGAGTCATATGTCCGAATTCACAGTAAGTTGAACGACTCTTAACCATATGTGATGTTTCCTAAATGTACAAACCCGATTCCAAAAAAGTTGGGACACTGTACAAATTGTGAATAAAAAAGGAATGCAATAATTTACAAATCTCATAAACTTATATTTTATTCACAATAGAATATAGATAACATATCAAATGTTGAAAGTGAGACATTTTGAAATGTCATGCCAAATATTGGCTCATTTTGGATTTCATGAGAGCTACACATTCCAAAAAAGTTGGGACAGGTAGCAATAAGAGGCCGGAAAAGTTAAATGTACATATAAGGAACAGCTGGAGGACGAATTTGTAACTTATTAGGTCAATTGGCAACATGATTGGGTATAAAAAGAGCCTCTCAGTGTGGCAGTGTCTCTCAGAAGTCAAGACAGGCAGAGGATCACCAACTCCCCCAATGCTGCGGCGAAAAATAGCGGAGCAATATCAGAAAGGAGTTTCTCAGAGAAAAATTGCAAAGAGTTTGAAGTTATCATCATCAACAGTGCATAATATATCCAAAGATTCAGAGAATCTGGAACAATCTCTGTGCGTAAGGGTCAAGGCCGGAAAACCATACTGGATGCCCGTGATCTTCGGGCCCTTAGACGGCACTGCATCACATACAGGAATGCTACTGTAATGGAAATGGGCTCAGGAATACTTCCAGAAAACATTGTCGGTGAACACAACTGAAGGGACAGGTTATTAATTGCTTCTGTGTCAAATAAAGACATGCATAGAACATTTGAACAGAAACAACACCCTCACTTGTTGCAGAACATCAAAGGGTGCAAATGGGGCTACACCACAATGAGGACCTACAGACACTTATGGCTGCACACTATGGCAGCCTGAGCTTCCACCTCAGGAGACAGAAGTATCTCTGGGAAATAAGAGACAAAAGCTTATGGAGCTCTTTTCACATGAAGGTCCCTCTGGAATGGAACGGGCAAAAATGTTAAAGCTTATGGAAACATATTACTTGCAATGCAAAATGAAAAATGCTAATCCAGCGGCAACTTTGGAGGAAGAGAAGCAGCAATGGCCATCTTTGTTTTTCCCCAGAAGTATGTGCAGTCATTTTGAACTGTTGACCAAATTACAATTGTCTGAAAGATTGAGGCTTTTCTTGAAGAGCATGGCAGAAACATCACTGAATTCTTAAAAAAAAAAAAAAAAAAAAAAAANAAAAAAAAAAAAAAAAAAAGGATGTAAAAGCTGTTCTCTTGCTTCAAACATCCTGCAGGTTCTAATGGCACACTTTAAGGAACCATTGGATGCCCTTGTCATTCAAACTGATTTAAGATCCAAACTGATTTCAAGATCTTTGTAACAGTGTCTGTTTTGAACAATGTTAGAGTTTTCTTCAATTAAACTGGGTCTTTTTTTGTTATTCTAAAATTATTAAAATTCACTTAATGTCAATCAGCATGCATCTGCAAGGTCTAATTTCTCATTTTGTTACTGTGCTTTTTTAAGGTGTCTGCCAGCAGTTGTACAGTTGACTGTCCCACTGGCTGAAACCCTGCATCTGATTGTGCTTGGTAAGTATGTGATTTTGAGTGGGAATAAAATATGGCCAGTTACACTTTTTAGTGGCTAAGATTACAAATTACATTAAAGCTGCAAGCAGCGATGTAAGGGCCCTCGCACCCGGGCTCACCGCCACCCGTTGGCTTCAGGAAAACAGTGAACAGTGGGCGACGTGCAAGTAAGCAAGTAAATACAGGAGAATTACGGCAAAGTCATTTTTTAGAATAGCGTTATACAAACCAAAATCTAACGTTCAAGGAACTTTAGATTAACTTTAGAATAGCGGTATACAAACCAAAAACTAACGTTCAAGGAACTTTAGATTAACTTTAGAATAGCGTTATACAAACCAAAAACTAACGTTCTGGGAATGTTAGATTAACATAGATTAACTTTAGAATAGCGTTATACAAACCAAAAACTAACGTTCTGGGAATGTTAGATTAACATTAGAATAATGTTCTGGGAACCAAAAACTAACGTTCTGGGAACATTAGATTAAGGTTAGAATAACGTTATGAGAACGTTAGATTAACTTTAGAATAACGTTCTGGGAACGTTAGATTAATATTAGAATAATGTTAAACAAACCAAAAACTAACGTTCTAAGAACGTTAGTGTGACGAGCAGGGCGGGCGAGAGCCGTGAGGGAACGGCGCGAGGCCGGTGACGCGAGTGTTAATGATCGTCACCTGTGAGGCGCACCGGCCTCGAGTCTCTCACGGAGGAGCTCCGGGAGCATAAAAGGAGGAGCGATGACCGTGAAGGACGGGAGAGGGCCAGGCCTGGATTTTATTTTATGTTTGTGTGGCCGGCAGACGTCCGCGAGGGTCTGCTGGCATTACTTTCGTTTTGTATTTGTTTATTTTGAATTAAAGTTTTGTTTAAACGTTCGCCGGTTCCCGCCTCCTTCTTCCCGCATATACGAACTGTGTTACAGTTAGATTAACGTTAGAATAACATTATGAGAATGTTAGATTAACTTTAGAATAATGTTGTACAAACCAAACACTAACGTTTTGGGAACATTAGATTAACGTTAGAATAATGTTCTGTGAGCCAAAAACTAACGTTCTGGGAACATTAAAGCTGCAGTCTGTAACTTTTTTGGGTTAAAAATGATCCAAAATCAATTTTAGAGCAAGTACATAACCAGCAAGTGTTCAAAACTATCTCCTTACCTTAGTCCAATTCACAACAGTAAGCTTGTAATAATGTTTTAAAATAAAGTCGGCACTGGTGGATTTCCGCAGGAAATCCGAGCATGCCATGCAGCCATTCGTCTTTGCGGCATTATGTCACATCTGTAAACAGAAAGGAAGGAGTACCAGCTAGTAGACTATGCATAGGATGCTGCTGGTAGTGGATCATTTATAGCCTTTTCTCACAACAGCTGAAATAATTATTGGTCTTTCAATCTAAGAAACTTCTGGAATGATGGAATACATTCAAACGTAGAAATAGAGGGAGATTTATGGTTTAATTAAACATCATTTTGATGGCGGATTTTAATCCAGAAAGGTCCAAATGACAATCATCAGTGACAACTGGAGATTCACCCATAGACAAAAGCAAAAGACTTCAGACTGCGGAGTGGCTACAGAAATTGAAATCTACAGGTAACGCAAATACACAATAAATACACAGTCACGCAATGCTTATGTTGTTAACATTAACAATTCGAGAACAAAGTATAACAACAATAATAATTTGCACGGTTTGATGTGATATGAGCTAAACGATCGGTATATTTAATCACCATTGGCAGCGCGATTTATTGTAGGCCTAATGCTTTTTTCCTCAGTTGGTCAGAACAAAAGTGGCAGACATGCAGACATGTTACTTACTTGTTCAGACATTTTACGGTGAAAATTCTTATTTTGATCTTACTTCCAAGACGTTGAATCTGTGATTCCGAAGTACAGTATCCACCGATGTGTTGTCTGACAGCAAACATTTGTCCGCGCTGAGGAGCCGTGCCGAAGCACAACCCACGTAAAGATGATAATTCCGCATATAAATGCAATTGCAGGTGTCAAACAGAGATGGTGACAAAGAGCAAAACTTACGGACAGCAGCTTTAAGAAAACTTTCCTGGCTAACGAAAAAAACAAACCATAAATTAAAGCTGCAGCGATGAAAGGGCCCTTGCACCCGGGCTTACCGCCACCCGGTGGCCTTAGGAAAACTGAACAGTGGGCAATATTCATTTAAGTGGAAAAATAGAGGAGAAATATGGCAAAGTCATTTTGATGCACCACAGTTCCTGCTGCCAGCAGGTGGCGCTTTGACTATTACTGAATATTGGCAAGTAGATGTCTTCAGGCCAAGACTATTATCAAACGTGGAGTTTGGAGCCGATCGAACATTGTATGCCTGAGTTACAACAACTTCCTGTTTCGTGGCATTAATCACAAACATTAGCACTTAGTTGCATGATTTAACGTGTTTCTAGTATGTTTGGTACTTCGTGGCATATTGAAATGTGATTCTGGGAGTGAATTACAGTGTAAAGCCTGCCATTTCCTGTTGCCTGCAGGAGGCGTGATGACTAACTGAATATTGGCATATAGATGTCTTCAGGCCAGGACTCTTATCAAACAAGTGAATTCTAGGGCAGATCGGACATTGTATGCCCGAGTTACAACAACTTCCTGTTTCATGGCGAAACATTGAATTTTGTCAGGCCCCTAGAGACACACCCTTCACCGAAAACTCAAGATCTTCGCAGTTTAACGTCACAAAGGCCTTTGAACTAGACTGACCAAATATGACGTTTTCTGACTAAAGCTGTAGGAGGAATTCGTAAAAGTACAACATGTGAAATAGCAAAAACTGCAAAAATTTTGCAGAGAAAATTCTAAATATCTCACTTCCTGTTGGGTTTTCAGATTTTGCCCCCTGGGACTTTTTTGTAGGTATTGGGTTGTTACATCTGTCTACCGAATTTAATACCTGTACATGAAACGTAATTGAAATATTGTAGATGCTATCAAACCATTTTGCCACACCTAATTCTGAATACATTTTCACCACTTCTGACGCGTGTGCAAAGTTTCATGAGTTTTCAAGCATGTTTACGATTTACAAAAATACGATTCATTTCGGAGAAGAAGAAGAATTGACTGAGCAATTCCAATAGGGTCCTCACACCATCGGTGCTCGGGCCCTAAAAGATAAAATCTCTGGACAAATTAGGCTACTTTTACAGGTTTTCCTCTAACTACCTCTTCAGTAACTGTGCTCTATACAACAAACTCGTTCTAAGAAAAAAGCCAATGGGATATTTAAGTCCATTTGTCATGAAGGCCAACTTTTCTAAAAGAAATGTGGCTGGGAAAACATTAAATTTCTAATATCTCACAAAGCAAAAAAACATCCAAACCAAATTATATAAACTTTAAATTCAAATTTCAGATAATTTTTTTACTACACTACACAAAAAGGCAAATGTACCCAAATACTAAGGTAGTTCATTATTGTTCTGTTCAGCATTTTCAGCCGAGGTAAATTAAATTTTTAATTCTATGGTACCTTTAAATGGAGCGGTTTAATTCAAGTCTTCTGAAGAGACACGTCCACTTTATATGATGAACAGATTTTAATTACCATTACAATAATCTCACTTAAATATCTGCTCACACTGTGTATTTGTGTCTTTACAATAGGGTAATTTTGTTGCAGTAGCTCACACACAGCACAAGAAATCTTGATTTCAAACTGAATTAAATTTACAAATTTACAAAAAAATACAAGTTAACAGTCAGTAATAAAATAAGAACAAAAAAATTACCTAAATTCAGTTGAGGTATTCAAAATATGACAACACTGAATTTTTATATGCCGTGTATCTTAAAGAGTTAGTTCACCGAAAAATTACAATTCTGTCATTAATTTCTCACCCTAATGTTGTTCCACACCATAAGACATTCGTTTATGTTCAAAACACAAATTAAGATATTTTTGATGAAATCTGAGAGCTTTCTGACCCTCCATAGACAGCAACATTATTACCACATTCAAGGTCCAGAAAGGTAGTAAAGACATTGTTAAGATAATCCATGTGACTGCAGTGGTTCAAACAGTGAGGATGTTATGAAGCGACAATACTACTTTTTGTAGAGAGAAAAAAAAAAAAAAAAAATCATGACTTTATTCAACAATTTCTTCTCTTCCATGTCAGTCTCTGACACTGTTGACATAGTAAACACAGTGCAGCACTTCCAGGTTCTACGTCAGAACGTCGGCTCATTATTGTCCGGCTTCCGCGTCAGCATCACTTGATGTGGTGCTCACATGAACAGCATCAGAGAGTGACACGGAGAGAGGAAATTGTTGAATAAAGTTGTTATTTTAGTTTTTTGCACAGAAAAATAATTCTCTTCACTTCATAACATTAAGGGTGAACCACTGCAGTCACATGGGCTATTTTAATGATGTCTTTACTATCTTTCTGGGCCTTGAAAGTTGCAATTACTTTGCAGTCTGGGGTCAGAAAGCTCTCGGATTTCATCAAAAATATCTTAATTTGTGTTCTGAAGATGAACGAAGGTCTTACGTGTGTGGAACGACATGAGGATGAGTAATTAATGACAGAAATTTCATTTTTGGGTGAACTAACCCTTTAAGAGCCATATATGTTGTTTATTTAGATAAAAAGAACATCAGAGGGGTTTGACCTGTAAAGTCTGTACAATGTAGTGATGCAGTTAGACAGACTAGGTTCTTTTTATGTACAAATCATACAAATGCCCAATTCTGAAACATATATTTACATTGTAAAGAAATTAAAGATCCACCTTTGATTGTTGAAAGACTTTCTGGTGCATTTCACTTATAGCCAATACAATTCCCTGTAGCATTTTCATTGGTCAGACATGGAGGTCTATTCTGATTGTTAACTTTTGACAAATAATGTAAGAGCATGGAGAGATTCACGATTGCACACTACACAGTCTGATGGCGCGCACTCAATATCTGAGGAGAGGCAGTTCACTTGTCTATTTGAGAGCTCGCGTCGTTTTCTGAGCATTACAATAATGTGCTCTAGACATTTGTAATTAAAATACGGCATAGAAACCTGTGGGTATGATTAAAATTATGCGCATTACCTGCAATCTCGCACTGACATTCAGGCCCTGCATGTGAGTGACAGGAAGAGGCGGGTGTGTGTCAAACTAGCTGTCGGGGAGATGAGAGAATGAGAACGCGCCGCTGGTAAAATATCAGGGTTTTCATTGGTCCGTTTATGATCGGATTTCTTTATTGGCTACTGATATGTCGGTTAAAGGTTTGAATATTCAAATTGTTGGCGTACTCAGTAACGGAATGTGATTGTACAAGTAGCGAAGTAGATTACTTAGCTTAATTTGTACTTAAGTACAAGTAAAATTATAGATTTAAAAATGTACTCAAAAAAGTACAAAAACCTGAAAAAGCTACTTAATTACAGTAACGTGAGTAGTTGTAATTCGTTACTTCCACCTCTGGTAACTGACTTACCATAGTTTTTATATGAACATAATCAACCAGAAGAGATTGATTTCATTACTTTAGTGAGTTTTATTAAAAGGTGCAGTATGTAAGAATTCTGTCCGCTAGAGGTCGCAAGAGGCCTATTCAAAACAAAGGCATAGCTTGATGACGCCAAGTATGAGCGCGGAATCTTGGGACATGTGGTCTCTACTTCAACGGACGGTGCAAAAGAATAGGGATAGGACTCGGGAAGAAATCATGTTCATGGATGCGATTATTAACGTTATTGTAGTATGAAGCAGAGCAGGACCGAGTGTTGTGGGAGCTGAACGAGGCCACTGGAGCGATTGCGCAACACACACCGTGAGCAGAGGAACTTTTATTATGTCACAGTCGCCAGCGCCGCTTCCGCTTTTCCGGTCATAACTATGAGGTAACGCAGCTCTGTTTATTATATTAGATACATTTGAGTATGTTGAAAATAATGTTATAACGTTACTCTGTGAGTTCGCTCGGCAGCTGCTGTGAGACACTTGTTTGAGACACTGCAGTAAGATCGATCGATTTTAGAATATCATATTAAATATTGGATGGCTTGTGTTGATAAATGGCATGCAATTAATTTTAAAACGCATTGTATGATGGAGAAAATGCTGTATTACTCTTACTAAAAATAAAGCTGCATCTGATTATGCTATGTTAGCTACTTGACAAAATAGTTTTTCTCTGAGGCATGGTAAAAAGCATGGTACTCACAAAAAAAATCAAGAAAAATAGATTTAAACAATAAGACTAAACGTGTTGAGCTATATAACAACAAATAGTCTATAAATGTCTATAAATATATCAAAACAGTTGTTCCCTTGTCTATTAAAATGTGTAATATATTAAAGCGTCTTTGGTGTTTCCATGGTTTCTACAAAATAAAACCGGAAACCGAGGCAGACCGAGGGTAACGTGGGTATGACGCAATTGACAGGCCACTCCTCACACGTCCCGGAGCCTTTTACGAATTTACAAATAGTTGGAAACATTTGGGATATTGTAAGTGCTCAAGTGAACAAAATATATAACACTGGCCTAGTGGTTTTTGGATATTTTACTGCAAAAATATAACATATTGCACCTTTAACTTTTGTGTTTTTCTAATCTGTAATCTTTTTTTCAGGTCCAGTGACAGACACCAGCAATGGATGATGAGCATAGAACAACTGGTGTTGTTTGAAGGAACGTCTTTGTGAAAAAAGAAGGCATCATCAGTGAATCCGCAATGAATCATGAAGAAGCTCAGTGACTTCATGTGGAGCATTGTCTGATCTCACACACACACACACATAGGTTTGTTTTGCTATCATAGTGGGGACTCTCCATAGGCGTAATGGTTTTTATACTGTACAAACTGTATATTCTATCCCCCTACACTACCCCTATCCCTAAACCTAACCATCACAGGAAACATTCTGCATTTTTACATTTTCAAAAAAACATCATTTAGTATGTTTATTAATCCATTTCCCTCGTGGGGACCGCTGGCTGGTCCCCACAATGTAGGTGAACTCAGGTTTTTATTACATTGTGGGGAAATTTGGTCCCCACGATGTAATATAAACAAGAACACACACACACACACACACACACACACACAGGTTTGTTTTGCTATCTTAGTGGGGACTCTCCATAGGCGTAATGGTTTTTATACTGTACAAACTGTACAGGCCCTTCTCAAAAAATTTGCATATTGTGATAAAGTTCATTATTTTCCATAATGTAATGATAAAAATTAAACTTTCATATATTTTAGATTCATTGCACACCAACTGAAATATTTCAGGTCTTTTATTGTTTTAATACTGATGATTTTGGCATACAGCTCATGAAAACCCAAAATTCCTATCTCAAAAAATTAGCATATTTCATCCGACCAATAAAAGAAAAGTGTTTTTAATACAAAAAAAGTCAACCTTCAAATAATTATGTTCAGTTATGCACTCAATACTTGGTCGGGAATCCTTTTGCAGAAATGACTGCTTCAATGCGGCGTGGCATGGAGGCAATCAGGGTGTGACACTGCTGAGGTGTTATGGAGGCCCAGGATGCTTCGATAGCGGCCTTAAGCTCATCCAGAGTGTTGGGTCTTGTGTCTCTCAACTTTCTCTTCACAATATCCCACAGATTCTCTATGG
>RJVU01042553.1:3246880-3300863 GCA_003731715.1 Anabarilius grahami
GATAGGAATTTTGGGTTTTCATGAGCTGTATGCCAAAATCATCAGTATTAAAACAATAAAAGACCTGAAATATTTCAGTTGGTGTGCAATGAATCTAAAATATATGAAAGTTTAATTTTTATCATTACATTATGGAAAATAATGAACTTTATCACAATATGCTAATTTTTTGAGAAGGACCTGTATATTCTATCCCCCTACACTACCCCTACCCCTAAACCTAACCATCACAGGAAACATTCTGCATTTTTACATTCTTAAAAAAACATCATTTAGTATGTTTATTAATCCATTTCCCTCGTGGGGACCGCTGGCTGGGCCCCACGATGTAGGTGAACTCAGGTTTTTATTACATCGTGGGGCCATTTGGTCCCCACGATGTAATATAAACAAGAACACACACACACACACACACAACAGCCCTACGGTAAGGCAGTAGGAAAGTAGTGATGGGCGCTTTTGAAACAATGCTTCAAAACCTTTACGAATCTTTTGTTTCGAATCAGTGTTTTGGAGCATGTATCAAATCACTGGCGAATCATATTGAACAAGTGTATATGTTTTTTTTACCTGATCTCTGATCAGTTTTATATATTTGTAGACGTTTTAATGAGACATTAGTATAATTAAAAGGAATAATAGTAGTTAACATTCTCCTATTGGCCTGTTTAACTTAGCCATACATTGAACATACAAAAAAAGCCCTGAAAATTGACAAAAGAACTCATATTATACAGACACTTGATATTTAATCTTATTAGATGATTAGTTAATTGCATTTGATTTTGCATTAGATTTAACTTTCAATAAAACATTTGCAATGGGTTTGTAAGAGGTGTTTTTATACATGTTTGGCCTGAGTTTTTGATGTATTTATACTGTTCTGACCAACGGGGTCACCAGTGCGTGGTGTTTCAAAAGCTTAGATACAAAAAGGTAGATACAGTGGCTAAATTAACAAGAAATAAAGCTTCAACTTCTGATGTTTCCAAAGAGCACAGCAGTAATGTCTTTATGAACTTCTTTACTTGCAAAATTGATAATATTAGAGAAAAAATTATAACCATGCAACCGTCTACTACAGTATTGTGTCAGACAGTGCATTGTAGTGTCCCTGAAGAAAAATTCAATTCATTTACTGCTTTAGGAGAGGAAGAATTGTCTAAACTTGTTAACACATCAAAATCATCCACATGTATGTTAGACCCTATACCAACTAAGCTATTGAAAGAAATGCTTCCAGAGGTCATAGATCCTCTTCTTAATATTGTTAATTCATCTTTATCACTAGGATACGTACCAAAAACTTTTAAGCTGGCTGTTATTAAACCTCTTATTAAAAAACCGCAACTTGATCCTAGAGAATTAGTCAATTACAGGCCGATTTCAAATCTCACTTTCTGTCAAAAATACTAGAAAAGGCAGTTTCATCACAACTATGTTCCTTTTTAGAAAGAAATAGTATCTGTGAGGATTTCCAGTCAGGATTTAGACCGTACCATAGTACTGAGACTGCTCTCATTAGAGTTACTAATGATTTGCTCTTATCATCAGATCGTGGTTGTATCTAGTGGAATTGCATTGGCATGGTTTAAATCATACTTATCTGACCGTTATCAGTTTGTAGTAGTAAACGATGAGATGTCATATCAATCACAAGTTAAATATGGAGTACCGCAAGGCTCAGTACTAGGACCGTTGCTTTTCACTCTGTACATGCTACCCTTGGGAGATATCATTAGGAAGCATGGCGTTAGTTTTCATCGTTACGCTGATGATACTCAGCTCTATATCTCTTCGCGCCCTGACAAAACTTACCAATTGGCTAAATTAACAGAATGTATAGCTGATATAAAAAACTGGATGACCAGTAATTTCCTACTACTAAATTCAGAAAAAACAGAGATTAAAATTTTTGGACCGAAAACTTCTTCACGCAATAACCTAGAATACTGTCTAACACTTGATGGCTGCTCTGTTAAGTCTTCGTCGTCAGTTAGGAACCTGGGTGTGCTCTTTGATACCAATCTTTCATTTGAAGGCCATGTTACTAGCATCTGTAAAACCGCATTCTTCCATCTTAAAAATATATCTAAACTACGACATATGCTCTCAATGAAAAATGCAGAACAGTTAGTTCATGCGTTCATGACCTCAAGGCTAGATTACTGTAACGCTCTACTGGGTGGTTGTTCCTCCCGCTTGATAAATAAACTACAGCTCGTACAAAATGCAGCAGCTAGAGTTCTTACTAGAACTAGGAAGTATGACCATATTAGCCCAGTTCTGTCATCACTGCATTGGCTTCCTGTTAAACATCGTATAGATTTTAAAATCTTGCTAATTACTTACAAAGCACTAAATGGTTTAGCTCCCCAGTACCTAAGCGAGCTCTTAATGCATTATAGTCCTTCACGTTTATTGCGATCTCAGAATTCAGGCCAGCTGATAATACCTAGAATATCAAAATCAACCGCAGGCGGTAGATCCTTCTCCTATTTGGCACCTAAACTCTGGAACAATCTTCCTAGCATTGTTCGGGATGCAGACACACTCTGTCAGTTTAAATCTAGACTAAAAACGCATCTCTTTAACCTGGCATACACATAACACATTATCAATTTATATTTTCAAATCCGTTTAAGGATTATTAGGCTGCATAAAATAGATCAGCCGGAACCAGGAACACTTTCTATAACACCAGATGTACTCGTTACATCAGAAAAAGAATGGCATCTACGCTAATATTAGTCTTTCGGTTTATCCCGAGGTTTACCATAGTCAACCGGATCCGGGCCGTATCCAGCTGAGACCAAGGACCGGCGCCATGACACGACCACAACGTAGCCCTGAAGTATCAGCAGAGATCAAGTCGACTAGATCATCCATTGTGAAGGCCTCATCGACACGACAGCCAGTGCCACAGTTCCTCAACAAACCGTCCATACCGGCATGATGAATACGATCCTCAACTGGATGGAACTGAAATAAACACTTTGATTGTTGCGATCCTATCAGACTTATGATAGCAACCTGATTCTTAACAAAGCCCTGTTCGCCAGAGGAGAACTGGCCCCCTGACTAATCCTGGTTTCTCCCAAGGTTTTTCTCCATTTTAACACCTATTTGCCACTTGTTTGCCACCTGTTTGCCACCTGATGTCACCTGATGGAGTTTGGGTTCCTTGCCGCTGTCGCCTTTGGCTTGCTTAGTTGGGGACACTTGACATTTGACTTGACATTTGATATTCAACAGTATTCTTGACATTTAATCAACAGTGCTTCTGATCTGCCTGCATTGGCACTATTCTTTAGGAGCTGCTGTGCAGCCAAAATTATGTACCAGTTATCAATGTAAAGCTGCTTTGACACAATCTGCATTGTAAAAAGCGCTATATAAATAAAGGTGACTTGACTTCAAAACAGTGAATCAAAGCTTTGAAAAGCTTCTCCCATCACTATCGTCAAGTATCGTGACAGGAACATAGCTATTTATACATGAGGCAAACAGGAAATAACCAACAAAGAAGCAGTTTGTGCTCAGGGGAGGGCTCTCTCTGGTGGCTGGCTGAATGGGTGTCAGCCTCAGATGTTATAATTGTGATGTAAAAGATGTTTTTAATGTACATCTAATTAGTGGAATTATTAAATAACTCATTGAAATTCAATAATTAAGTTAGATAATAAAAGACACTAGCAACTTTCTGCCCTAATTCTGAGGGGGTATCTACCACAGGGGTCTCAAATTAACTCTTCACTTCAAAATAAAAGCAATATTTTAACTCTACAAATCAAAATGTTCTACAGTGTCCACAAATCCCCTATGATCAAACAGACATACCAACTTAATTCACAGATCACTATCATTCAATCCAATTACAAAAGATGGCTTTAAAAAGAAAAAAAGAAAAATCAACCATAAAACTGTTGAGATGGAATTAATCTCAAAAATATTAATGTTAATGAAAAGTCATGAATAATAACAGCATAATTCAATAAATGTGTTGACAAGAGATTAAAAGACATGGTGAAGAGGAAAAAGAAGGGTGGGGCATCTAACCCTATCTGCCCCCTCCCCCAAAACCTACAAAATCTACAATTACATTAAAAATGGATTTTGTGGCATATTTTGTTACCTTTGTGAACATCAGTCTACTCTAAGCAGAGAGACTTGCATGTTGAAGGGAATCACATGATATGCAACATTTCCCTTTAAGGTTTCTGATTATTTGAGTTAAAAGAGTTTTCAAACAGACAGTGAGTGGCCTTTATAGTAAGTGCTGCTGGGGTCACAGCTGGCTATTTCTTCTAATCTGTCTTTTTCTGCATTTTCCGTTCTCTTTCTTACTCTGTCCTTCTCTCCCTCACACCCTCTACTTCTTCGCTTCTTTTTCTTCCTTTCCTGCCCTCCTCTTCACGATAAACACAGCGAGTCGCAGACTGAAGCACACCAGAGCGTTGTGTGTGTTAAAAACGTTTCCCAATGGCAGCATCACAGTTTGTGTGAACTTTTCAAACGTCTCTGAATCTGGTGGAAGACCATCATGGCGCTCCTTGGCTTTGAACGGTTATTCTCCTGTGAATTCTCCTCTCCAAAGGGCCTCTGCCTTCAGAGGCTCACAGAGAAGAAAGGCCTCGAGCGACAGCTATCAGTACCCCCCACCCTCCTTTTCTTCATCTCACACACACACGTGCAAGTGCACGCACACACACACACACGCACGCGCACACACACACACACACACACACTGTGCCTCCCCCACAGTGTCTCTCATCAGAACAGGCTGTTAAAAGGCCCACTACTTTCATTATAAAGACCTAAGAAACAGAATAATACATTAAAAAGCTTAAACTATCAGATATTGCCTGCTACAAAAACAATAAGTAAGCTAAATCAAATATTAATTAAAGTAATTGGATCAGAGAGCAGCAGCATGTGAGAGAGTTACTGGAAATGCATGTTGCTGACGATGACAGTGTATCAGATCCATGTGGCAAGTCAAACCTAGAAGTCTATTTGATTTTAGCTTTTTATCCTCCATTTCTCCATGTCTAATGCCTAGACTGCTGAAGCCTGTTTACCTCTCATGGAGGAAAAACTTCACTGGAATTTCAGAGGATATGGGATGATGTTCCTAGTTACAGGCATTTATGGTCTGTAAAGATCTAATAATATACACCAATCTGTAAATCTGCATAAATGTTAGATTGAAGAATAAAGCTTTCAGGCCAATTATCACTTTCTTTGTGGATATTATTTCATCTATCTAGAATAATAAAACTCCAAAAGAGATAATTATTCATAATAATTTATAACAGATAATAATTTGAAATAAATAACAAGTAAATTACCAATAACAAGTACTGTCATTTTTGACAGTTAGTAAAGAAAAGAGTTCCATCATAATTTACTCACCTTCATGTTGTATGAATTTCTTTTTTCTGTGGAATCATATTTTAAAGAATGTTGTTAACCAAACATTTTAAGTCAATATTGGCAAAAAAACAAACAAACAAAAAATTCCACAGAAAAAATTAAGTCATACAGGTTTGGAAAGACATGAGAGTGAGAAAATGATGACAGAATTTTCTTTTTTGGGTGAACTAACCATTTGACTCATACATAATGTTATAAACAAACTTTGTCTATTTGATTTGTATGTTTCACAAAGAGCCATTCGGCAAGCGCATGTATTAGAACTATAAACACTGAACTGATACAGAACCAGAAATGTTTTAATACCAATCAGTCCACTGTGTCTCATGTGAAAATAAATGTGAAAATAAATTAGTCAGGGAGAGGGGGTCCCCAAACATTTACATTGAAAAATGGCAGGTGGCCTCCATTCATCTCAAATGATTTTGCATTAATAAAAAAAATCTATTATGCAGTTTGTACAGGTCTACATCAAAATTCCTTGCAATTTTCACACTTGGATGCTGCAATATGGATATAGCAGAAAGAGTCATACAGCATTTCATTGCTGCAATGTCCAACTGTCCTTCACAATGATGAAAACGAATCTTTGAACCCATCCTTGGCGATCTGGTTTGGTTCACTGTGTGCTGGCCAGAAAAAAGATAACCGTTTCCTTTGAGGAGGGCAGGGGATGAGACCAAATATTTCAATCGAACCCAGGCTGCAGCAAGAGGAAGCAGTTACCCACCATTAGAATGGGACTTTTACATGGTGTTTGTGATTGTATGTTCTTACGTGGATGTCTCAGTCTCTTTATCATGGATAAATTAGGTGAAATCTGACACGGGTTTGCAGTAAGCTTAGAGTGATAGTTCACAAATAAATAAATAATAAAAATGAAAATTCAGTCATCATTTACTCAGCCTCATGTTGTTTCAAATCTGTATGACTTTCTTTCTTTGATGGAAATGTGAATTTGATGAAAGTGAATGTTCGCTGAGGCTTTCAAGCTCCAAAAATATCAAAAAAGCACCATAAAAGTGGTCTGACTTGTGTGCTATATTTACTCTCTTCTGAAGTCAAACGATAGTTTTGTGTGAAGAACAGAGTGATGTTTCAGTCATCATTCACTGATAATTTTCATGGTATCCTCCACTGTAATTCTCAAATTACTGTAGATCCACAGCGTTAAACATAAGATTGGTGATTCTAAACCTTTTTTATTTCAAGGGCCCCCGTTGTCCACAACATTCAGAAATTGTTTGTGATTTACTCTATAAGGATTTTTTTTTACTCACAATTTACAAAAAAATATTCTGGAGTTTGGCAAAACTGCAAAAAATTAATAAAATGCCCATGGATGTTATTAATTTACTTTTTCAGTTCTAGAAATCACAGACCACTGTGCTCTCGCCGAGCAGATCAGCACGATCTTGAAAAACTGCGCTCTCTGCGAAACGCGTTGTTTGCCAAGTCTTCCAATAACGCAAGATAAGCCTGAGACAAACATTTTTCACAGCTGTCTTGTATAGGGTTTGACACCAATTACGCATCGTGTTTAAAACTAGACAAATTATAAATTGAGTGTTTTATAATTAAAAGAAACACAGGACATATGTGGATTGCTTAATGCATACTGTGACACTCTTAAATGGCTTTTTATGTGTAGTGTAGATTCTCTGCGTAAGCATGCTCAGAGGTGTGCTTATATTTACACACATTTCTGCATATAAGTACAAGTTGGTGAATCCCACACTTTGTGTGAAACTGTTCATACGCACTCTTTACGCACAAATCTGTCCGTACGCACCGTTGATAAATGAGGGCCCTGGTTCAGATCTTATCTCTCCGGACGCACTCAATTTGTCCAGCTTAAAAATTTCAGGTCATACTCTTCATCTGTTACCACTGGTGTTCCTCAAGGCTCTGTTCTGGGCCCTCTTTTATTACCCCTTGGTTATATTTTCAGGAAATATGGCATTAGTTTTCATTGCTATGTGGATGACACCAAGCTCTATTTATCAGCCAAGCCAAATTCTACTCTTCTGTCTTCCTCTCTCTCGGATTGTTTAGAAGAGATTAAATCCTGGTTTTCGTACAATTTTCTCAAGTTGAATACAGATAAAACAGAGGTTCTTCTTGTTGGCACTAAATCCCATTTGTCAAAATCCAATAGCTTTTCACTTTCCATTGATAATTCTATAATGTCTCCATCTTCTCAGGTTAAGAGTCTGGGTGTCGTCCTTGATAGTACTTTGTCTTTTGAAACGCATGTGAACAATATTACTCAGTCTGCATATTTCCACCTACGGAACATCAGCCGTCTTCGTCCATTTCTCACATCCAATTCCACAGCCATTCTTGTACACACTCTAGTCACTTCACTCATTGATTATGGTAACTCTCACAAACTCCTTCATAAACTTCAGTTGGTCGAGAACTCAGCTGCCCATATAATTACTAGAACCTCTTCTATTGAGCATACCTCTCATGTCCTCTATCATGTACATTGGCTTCCTGTTAAATATCGGGTAGAGTACAAGATTCTGCTTCTCACTTTTAAAGCTCTTCACAATCTTGCACCCTCATATCTCTCCGAATTGCTTCTTATCTACACCCCGAAGCGTACACTTCGATCTTTTTCATCCGTTTCTCTTGTTATACCCTCTGTTCGTTTAGTCACTATGGGGTCCAGGGCGTTCAGCTGTGCTGCTCAGTGATTGACTGGCTACTTTTAAATCATGTCCTAAAACTATCCTATTTAAATTATCTTTCTCTGATCAATTTTAAATATCTAATGTTAAATAGCTGTTGTTTTGTTGTATTGTGTCTTGATTTGTTTTATGACTATCATTCAACTGTACAGTGTCCTTGAGTGTTTTGAAAGGCGCCTTTAAATAAAATGTATTATTATTATTTATTATTAATACAGCATGGGGCTAACAATACCAAAGTCATGGATTTGATTCCCAGGAAATGCATGAACTTGTGATGTCAGCTAAATGCATTAAATTAACCGAATCCCCATCCACTTTCATCCGATGGAAAATATAGCATTTTTCCCCCTTTGTAAATTCACCTTTTGTGTTCCACAGATTAAATATAAAAATAAAATAAAGTCATACAGGTTTGAGTAAATGACATGATATAACAATCCCATTGTACTAGCTTTGAGAGATGGAGCTCTAAATGTTATAAGAGCTATCGTGAAAGAACCTTACATGACTTGATTTTGTTGTTCAGTTGTATTCGATTGCTTCTGCGTTTAGCCTCAGTGGCCACCGCAACTTCTGGTGCAGCACAGTGTGAAAATTAAACACAAAATTGATTGATACAAAATATTCATATGATCCACTAAGGAAATTAAAGCTTCTGAAACTCATTACTAAAATGTTGTATTGCATTAATATATTGAATATACTATATTACAATATAATAGAATTAGCTGTTCAGTTTGCTATGGGAGAATACAATATCGGAAACCTACAGTGTTATTTTAGGAGCAGTGAGATACTACTATAATCTTTATGAATATTTAGATTTTTTTTTTTCTGTTTTAATTTAAATTTTAGTTAAAGTTTTAGTAATTTTGTTGTGTTTTGTTATTTTTATTTGTTTTTTAAATATGTCTGTAATTTTCATATCTGTACGTATTTTACGTTTTTTTATATTTTATTTCAGTTCATGTTTATTTAACAATTTTTTTGTTTTTTTTTGTTTTAGTTAACTATAATAACGCTGGCACTGCGATTATAGCAGAAATAGGTAGATAGCCACTCCATGACAATTCATTAACGCTGTATGAACATGATGCTTAACATGACACTATGATGGCCTGATGTAATGGAGGAAAGCTAATTTTGTCCATGGCTTGGGTAAAGGAATAGAGTGTTGCTATAATGAATCACTTTGAGTGTTTAATCCACTATGATTTGATTGGATTGGGGAACGAGTTAAAGATAGCTTCTCCTGTTGGAGCAGAGAACCATGTTTGGGAGCCAAGGTAAACTAAAACCTCACAGAGCAGAGCTCTAAGATTTCATGTCAGCAGAGACAGATAATGCACCTCGGGTGCACCTGATGAAGGAGTCTGTCTCTATGCGGGCTTAAGAGTACCAGACACAGACAGTTACCGTCCTAAGCAGAACCAGGACCCTAGCTTTAACCTGCCAAGCTAAAACAAATCGCTATAAATCTAAAGCCAAGCTGAGCAGACCCACAGTTACCTCAGGCTGGACTTCAAGACTTCAAAGAACACCTGGACAAGAATCCTAGAAATCCAAATTTTAATTAGTTTAATTATGGAACATGTCCAACATACAAAATTAGGGCTAGTGTCAATCCCAATCACAGAATCGCTATTAGCTGTGTTTACACAGATACGTGGAAAATAGAAAGCAAGTCCTACCCCACACAAATAGGTTTTAGCAAATCAAATTACTCACAGCACCAGTTCTTAAGAAACCAGCTGAGAAAACAGTGGAAATGGGTTTCACAGTTTAGGCAGTTTTGAGAGATGATTGCATATATTCTGGTGTGTCAGTGTAACTGATACAGAACTGTGCCGTGTCATCCTTCTGGGTCCCTTTAATGTTCAAAGTTGAGGGAAAATCAAGACCAGCCCTGTGTTAGATATTAACGGTAAAATGAATCACCAGAACAAATGTGATGATTTTCCCCAAGGGCTTGTGGCTGCTTTGATGAGAAATCCATTCAAGGCACTGTTTTCAAAAGACACTGAAAGTCATTGGTTTGTTGGAGAAAATGAAAATGACCCACCTCACTGTGCTCTTGTGCTTTAAGATCCATCTCTTCATCAAAGTTTGCCCGATATAGTCATCAAATTCCATTAGTTTTCCATAAGTGTAGCTTCATGATCCCACTGCACATTTATCAAACCTGGAATATGATTCAAAGAATTAAGACCATTTCTGCTATTATAGAATGACCAGCATATTGAGAGGATGAGTGCCATTGGAGCAAGTCAGATGTTGTGAAAGACAGTTATTTTAGTATTATTTATATACTATTATAGCATTTATTACAATTTTGAATGATCTTTTATTTGTATATTTTCAGTTTTCATTTTAGTTAAATTTTTCTTTTTAAATATTTCAATTTCTCTTTATTTTTATTTCAGTTTTTGTAATTTTAGCATTCTATAGTCTTTGATTTTAGTTCTTCAACTTATTTCAGTTAGTTGCCAAGGCAGTGTTTTCTGAATTTAAGTTTTTCATCTAATATTAATATTTTATTCCAGCTTCATTTAAATTAGCAAAAACAATTTTATTTGTTTTAGTTTACAATAACAACACTGGTGGGAGAGAGCGATAATGACTTCATGTACATATTTAACAACAGACTTTGGTTTTACGCAAAGTTACACAATGCACATTTTATAAGATGAACAAAGGGAACATCAATGCCATGGTTTTTAAAAAAAGACTTTTTACAATGACGGATTCATTTCCAATGGTGATAGCTGTAATATTACTAATAATTATTCAAGGGATTTAAAGCCAGCCAGAGTCAGTGTGAAATGGTATTACAAAAAGTTTGTGATGGAAAAGAAGATTAAGTCCAACATGTGTATTCAAACAGGGATAGCTTCCCTCAGATTTAAGGCCTGTTGCAAATAGATACAGCATAGCTTATATGGCCATTAAATCAGTGTGTGTGTGTCTTTCTATGAGAGATAAGAGCAAAAGCTACAGTATATGAGACGAGATGAGTTAAATCACATCACAGACAGCCTGGAGAACAGCCCGAGGGAGTTCCAGTTTAGCAATAATGGCAGCTTTTGGAAAGCCTAAGCCATACCAAACAAGGATAGATTGAGGGTCATGGGTCATTTTATACACAAAATGCAAATTTAAATGAAGTTAGAGTTTAAATTTCAGCTAAATGTGAACAGATATGACTTCATTAAGTAAACTAAAAAATAGAGCATTATTTTTTAAATCATATATGACTTTTTTGTAATCCCAAAGTTCTGGATGCATTTATGTTTCTTTACTGATCTTATTTCAAACTTCAACACCATGTACTGGCTTTGGAAATGGAATCTCTTGAGCTCTCATGAGCTCAAAAATATGTTGTTATTGCTAGGATAAGGCAAAGTGCTGATGGTTTATTTACATTCCTTGTATGTAATTTAGATGGAAAAACTTGAGTAATAACTTTTAGATATTTTTGGGCAATAAAATAGTATGGGGACGGACTTTCTAGAAATCCATGCATAGTCTGCCATACTAAAGACAGGGAGATGCAAACAGTAACATGTCCTCACCAAATCTCTGACTACAATGCCGCGTTATCCAAATGTAGTACATAGTGTGAATTTAAGCTGTTTTTGTTTGTTGCTCTTAGCAACAAATAATTAATATATTATGGAACAACACTATGAAGTGAACAAATGTTTGTCACAAAAAAAAGCTCTTAAAGTTAACGTTACCTGTTTTTGTTGTTCGGAATGTTTAGCAATGGTGCCTCTTAGCGGTAGAGCAGTTGTCTGCATTTTTACCCCGGATGATTCTTTCCCTCGTGTTTTTTATTTTATTTTATAAAAAAAAAAAATGTATTCACTCTGTTATTTTATATGTAACTACTTGTGTTTAGAGCTGCAGTCAGTTTATTGTCAGATTAGGACATAAATATGATCTCGTGGTGTAAAATATAGTTCACACCACCGAACACTAGGCGCCGCTGTTTAAAATCTGTAGCTCCGTAACAGGCGCTCTGAAGTGTTTACCCTATAGTGTTTACTGACACAAAACAAAGAGAGCAGACTGGTCAAGCACTGAGCTCAGCTGACTGAACCACCGGCTTAACTTTAAATTATGGGCAAAAAGCACAAGAAACACAAATCAGACAAGCACACACACGACGGTAGGTCACGCGCGATTTATTAATCAGCCTGGAGAATTGTTTTTTCCTGTTAGCTGAAAGCCTGTTTTAAATTACTTTATAAACTCATATTAAGTGTGAAGCAGCACTCAGCATCGGATGCTGCCAGTGGATGAGTAGCAGCCGGATATCTGAAGAACATAATGTGGTGTTAATGCAGTAAATGTTCCGATTTGAGTCGGTTCACATAGAATAATGTGTGTTCTTTCAGTAGCCTAATATAAAGGCTACCGTACCGAGCTGCTTTTTTGGTTGTTTTGCTCTGGAATACTAGCAGCTGTTGCTCAACACATCAGAATAACCAAGGCAGTATCAGAATAGTTTAGAATAGTCACAATTAGTTTGTTTTAGATTCTTTTTTCCATAAGTGTCTTCAATCTAATCCCTGCTAGAACCAGATGAGGGTGCATTAGGCTTCAGTAATTTTGAATTATGTAGGTTTGGAATATATTTCATAACATTATATATTGTGTGGTTTATGAGAAGTATAATTATACTACTTTTATACTATATAAAGGTATAATTCTTATAAAAAGATGCAGCTATTTATTAGTGATAACTATGACAGAAAAAAGATTAAGGTTTTCAGCATAGGACCTTATGGTCACACTGGGAGTTAGAGAAAAAAATTGGATATATCAGGAGTTAAAAGTTGTCAATTAATTTGTGTTTCTGGCATTGAAGAGTTCTCTGAGCGTCCTCTGAAGCTGGTGTTAAAAGTGGCGGGGAATGAGGTCACCACAGGCAGCCCTAGCCTCGAGAGCGTTTATGACGACCAGGTAGATTACGACAAACACAAAGACAAGAAGAAGAAGAAGAAAAAGAAGGACGAGAAGGACAGAGCCAGTCCTCCAGTGTCGCCGGATGACAAAAAGAAAAAGGTGAGACATGACTTTTTAGTAGTAGTTACTTTTGTGTGTGTGTGTGTGTGTGTGTGTGCTTTTCTTGTTGTTTACCCACTTACTACATCCTAGGCAATGCATGTGTCTTATAGGTGACCAAAAAAAGGAAAGGCCCAGACTCTGTGGATCCAGACTGGGATGAACAGAGCAGAACTCCTGCTCGCTCCGATGTTTCCCAGGACAAGCCCCTCACCCCCTCACTTGCAAAAATGGAAGGTAACGCAGTGCACCTTCTCAGGGTTTAGACTTAATCTATTTTTGATGATATTGTTTTGAGGGATTGTGTTTTTTTGTAATTCCTCAGAAAAAGAGCAGACGCCTCTACAGGAGGCCTTGAGTCAGCTCATCCGACAACTCCAGAGGTAGGACTAAACATAACTAACCTGAGGACAACCTGTTTAGACAGGTTTTGGATTCATATGTAATGTACAATACTGTTCAAAGATTTTGGGGTCACTCAGTTTTTGTTTTTGTTTTGTTTTTGAAAGAATTACATTATTATGCTCATCAAGGCTACATTAAAGGGTTAGTTCACCCCAAAATGAAAATTCTGTTATTTATTACTCAACCTCATGTCGTTCTAAACTCGTAAGACTTTTGTTCATCTTTGGAACACAAATTAAGATATTTTTGATGAAATCTGAAAGATTTCTCTCCCTCCATTGACAGCCTTTGCAACTGACACTTTGAGGCTTCAAAAAGTTCATAAAGGGATCATAAAACTAATCTATATGAATTTAGCAATTTAGTCCAGATTTTCTGAAGAGACTTGATCGCTTTTTATGATGAACAGATTGAATTTAGACTCACATGTATACATTAATCAGCGAACCTAAATAGAAGCTCAACCGAACCTGATTGACGCACAAGATCAAACCTCTTCCGGAAGCTCAAACATGCTGTGCAACACACGAGAATTTACCTCACTGGTTAATTAAATGGCATGTTTGAGTTTCTGGAAGAGATTTGTTCTTGTGCATCATTCAGGTTTGGTCAGATTAGTTTTCCAATCTCTATGAACTAAAGGCAGTCAATGGACAGACAGATACCGCTCAGATTTTATCAAAAAGGCCTTCATTTGTGTTCCGAAGATTAATGAAAGTCTTACGAGTTTGGAATGACATGAGGGTGAGTAATTAATTACATAAGTTTCATTTTGGGTTGAACTAACCCTTTAATTTGTTTTTTAAAAAATAGAGTAAAAAATGAAATATTGTGAAGTAATAATGTAATTTATTATTATAATTTAAAATAACACTCTTTTTTTTAAATATACATATTCAAGTGAAGGCAAAACTAATTTTTCAGCATCTTCAGTGTCACATGATCCTTCAGAAATCATTCTGATTTGAAACATTTATTATCAATGTTCAAGACACTTCTGCTGCTTTTTTTATTATTATTATTATTTGGAAATCATGATACATTTTTCAAAAGTTCAAAAGAACAGCATTCGTTTGAAATGGAAGTCTTTTGTAATATTATACATTTATTTACTGTCACTTTTGATTACATTTACATTTAGTCATTTAGCAGACGCTTTTCTCCAAAGCGACTTACAAATGAGAATAGTAGAAGCAATCAAATCAACATGAGTACAACAGTATGTAAGTGCTGTGTGAAGTCACAGTTTCGTCAGTAAAGTGCTCGTAGCAAGGATTTTTTTTTTAATACACAAATAGATTGGAAAAGAATAGAAATCGAAAAAAAGAAGAATAAGATAGATAAATAAAAAGTAAGTGCTACTATTACTGGGTCAAGTGTTGACGAAAAAGATATGTCATTAGCATTTTTTTTTTAAATGGCTAAAGACTCAGCTGCTCGGATAGAGCGTGGTAGATCATTCCACCAGCCAGGAACAGACCCGGAGAATGTCTGTGAGAGTGATTTTGTGCCCCTTTGTGATGGCACCACAAGACGCCGTTCACTTGCAGAATGCAAGTTTCTGGAGGGCGCATACGTCTGAAGTAGTGAGTTAAGGCATAGCGGTGCAGAGCCAGTGGTTGTTCTGTAGGCAAACATCAGAGCCTTGAATTGGATGCGAGCAGCTATTGGCAGCCAATGCAAACTGATGAAGAGAGGTGTGACATGCGCTCTCTTCGGTTCGTTAAATTAAGCTGTAACTAGGACACAGACTGATTAATTTAATATGTCCTTGCTGAATAAATATTAAAATGAATTAATTAGTATTAATTTCTTACAAAAAAAACTTAAAACTTATTGACACCAAACTTAATATATAAATTCACTGCTGATCTTGATTAAACTCTTCTCTTAGGTTTATACAAATGACCTGATTCTGCATCAGTATTCTCAGTCTGAGTATCCTATTAGATCTGTGTTTTGGGTTTTATATTCCTGTTGTGTATTATCATAATCATGTCTATAATTACTGTGAATGAGAGCTGAACGCTGCTGATTACTGCAGGAAGGACCCTAGTGCATTCTTCTCATTCCCTGTGACGGACCTGATCGCCCCAGGATACTCTCTCATTATAAAGAGACCCATGGACTTCAGCACTATGAAGGAGAAAGTGAAGAAGGAGCAATACCAGTCACTAGAGGAGCTCAAGGTAATATGATTATCATCACAGCTGTAACTAGGACACAGATTGGCACTAAGGTGCAGTAAGCAATTTCTGAGAAACGCTGTTAAAAATTAGTTCAAAGGGTAAAAGGGTTAGTTCACCCAAAAATGAAAATTCTGTCATTAAGTACTCAACCTCATGTCGTTCCAAACCTGGAATCGTTGCTTTCTATGGGAGATAAAAAACCTCTCGTATTTCATCAAAAATATCTTAAATTGTTTTCCAAATATGAACAAAGGTCATGAGGGTGAGTAATTAATGTCAGAAATCTTATTTTTCGGTGAAAAACAAAACAAAAAAAGTGTTTTACATAGACTTGGCTGTGTAAAAAGGAGAAAAAACAAAGTGGATTGGACTGATCCATCCACCACCAAAGCTCTTTAGTAGCCATTGTGGGGGAGGAGAGAGATTGAGCAAGCGGGATATTTGTAGAAAGTGAGATGGCTCATATATTACCAAAGAGGAGAAGTTCAGAGGAATATAACTGTAAAAAGAAGGGTTACTTACGATCAGGTCATTTAGACTTGGAGAGCTGATGAGGTGATGCTGTGCTGTTCTCCCCACAGCTGAATTTCAGAGTGATGTGTGAGAACGCCATGATCTACAACAAACCAGAGACAATTTACTACAAAGCAGCAAAGAAACTCCTCCACTCTGGCATGAAGATCCTGAGCACAGTGAGTGGAAAAAACAGGAAAATTGTATTGGAACTTGTATTACATTTAGAGATGTAGTTACATATAGAGGTATAGTTGGTGAAACCAAATTTATTTTCAATTTTATGTTTTCACACCAGAGGGTGCTGATGTACCTTGTACAATATGATATTATTATTAGTATTGTTGTAGGAAAGTGTTGTTCAGTTATACCTGTTCAAATCTATCAAACCGGGAAGGTTGCACATATGAAAATTAACATTTTGTGTATGTTTAAGGAGAGACTGGACAGTTTAAAGCAAAGCATAGAGTTCATGGCTGGCCTGCAGACATCCAGCAGTCATTCAGCAGAGGATGGAGACGAGGATGGCGGGACGTCTGACCCTGCCAAAGCGAATTCATCTGTCATGGACACAAGTGACAACTCCCAATCACCCCGTGTAGGCAATAAAGATACTCCAAGGTATGAATCATATATATTTTACTTCTTATCTATTATTAGTTTGTCTAGAATAAAGGCCGGTTCACATCAAGAACAAAAACTAAAACTACATTAGCCTCCACACCAGCTGTTTCTTGCAGAGTGTGCTTTAAAGGGTCATGAAACCCCCCTGTTTTAGCCTGGTCGTTCACACCTCTGAGCTGGAAAAACTCTGTAAAAATGGGCGTGTAAAGCTCTGGAAAAGTGGGAGTGTAGAAGGGGGGGAAGAGGGGAGAGAACAACCAATGAAACACAGACATAGAACACACTCATTATACAGAATAATGAATATGTGCACAGAAAAAAATGACCACAAACTCCCAAGCACAAGGGAGAAATGCGCAATAATATTTAAAAGGGCTAATAATACCTTCATTATGTTTACGAGCACTACAGTCTACATGCTAAGTCTTTTGTCCATCAGAATAATCGTGTCTTCGCGTTCAGATACACTGTGTCAAGTTTGCACATATATTTTATTTGAAGAAGACTTGATGAAATATTTGTTCATACGCCGTGCTGGTTCATGTTTGGTGCAGGAGAATGTGTGAAATATGTCTTTAAAAACTTTAAACACGGATACATTATATATTCTGTATCCACGTGACGAGTGTTGTTAAACTCATCACAGAGCTCTGTTCTGAAACCGATCATAGGCATGCTCCGTGTGTATGAATAACAATTGTATTTTTCATATGTTCATATTCAAACTCCAGTTCTGACCGCATCGCTGGCAAAATACAAACAACACTCATGTGCTTGCTGTGCTGAGGAAAACATACACACGGCTCGCGTGTCCGAATGCAGAGGTGAATGAGCAGCACTTTTGTGACATTTGAATTCTCCGCTGTAATGCGATCTCATGCGAACATATTTTTCATTTGTGCTGGTAGATTACAGCAAAACAATCCACATGCACCCAAACTTCTGCTCTGGTCACGTCGCAGGAAAACACATTTTTGTGTTGTAGCACTGAGGAAACGAGCACCAACGATATGTCTCTGAATGACAAGAGACAGAGGCAAGAGAAGTGATACTTCCTCATGCATAATACCGCAATTATAATCTTATGCATACTACAGCGCAGTGATTGGATTGAATGAGCTTTATGTCATGAATAAATGCAGAAACAGTTGACGTCAGCTTGTTCGACCAGCCCATACTGGAGCCAATCAGCACAATGTGTTCTGGGGTTTCATGACCCTTTAAAGTCAATGGATTTTAATTGCCTGTCAAAAAAAAATAAAAAAATTCTCGGCAATCTTGTTCTGTGTTGTTATCGTTAGGGTTATGGTGTGAATTCCATTATTCTCTTATTATTATTATAACAGTCTTTAAAACTTTATGGGTTTAGTTAATGTTCTTAATGTGAATAGGCCTTAATCCTCCCTGGTCATCAAAGGTAATTTCAGTTGAGAGTTGGGAGAAACTTCCTTTCAGTTAGTCTGATCTTGATATTGCTTAGAAAATGAACAAATCTGTTTCCTTTTTTTGAGAATAATTCTTAAAATAATGGTTCATATTAATCACAGGCAGGATATGAATCACCTGCCAACTGCCAAATGGGAGTAAAATTGCTTGCAGGTTTTTCGCCAGTTGGCAGGTTACTTCGACATAATGCATGGTTAAAGACCGAAAGTCTGATCGCTGCTGATCTAAGTGACGTGAGCAAATCAAAGACACACGCAACATGTAAAAAAAAAAAAAAAAAAAATCTGCCTCAACTTGTGCAAGCCTCAGTAAAATAGTCATTCTAGATAAACCTCTGAGGGTACAGCTTCTTTTTCTAAAGAACTCGACATTGAGACACATATATAAAATATTCAATTTTGAAAAATAATGCAAAATAAAATTGTATCCATAAAGTATGTGTGGCTAGAAATGGTTAGAAAGTTAATACCAGACCTTAATCACTGTGATGAATTGGCTGCCATTAAACTAAAATTTATTGTAGTCCTGACATCTTGTCTGACTGGAAAAAAGTGTGACTGTACTTAAATGGGTGATATGATCAGTAAAATGATTCAAATTGATAATGAAATGCTTCTTTTCTCCATGTTTTTATTTTTCTTTCTTTTTTTTTTCTAACTGTGCGGCTATTCACATTGGCTTTAGCTGCATTCAGGGCCTCTGCTGCTGCACTAAAGCCAGTGAGACATTCCAAGGTGTTGCCGGGGTGTTCGCTGTCTTTCTTTATTTTACTCTCTCTTTTTGTTGTTTGCCTACGTAAATTGGCTTGGCTGCTGCAGTGGGCAAGAGACTTGGAATGCTTAAACATGTTGTGACTTGTAGGCCATTTGTAGCCCATGAGATACACACAGACACTCACTTTGTAGCTTTTCAGAAAAGATAAATCATCTTCCTGCACTCTACTCTACAGGATCGGGTAGGGGCTTGAGAACAGGCCCACAAGAACCACACATTGATCTTTTATGAAATGATTCATAATTTATCCAGTCACTGCTCTGACATCACATTCATTAGGAGTTTCAGGAATGATATGCCTCGTATGTGGGGATTTATTTACTGTAAAGCGGGAGTATTACTGATGACACATACATCCAGAATTGCATCAGTGTTGCAATGTTTGTGTAACAGGGACAGTAAGGATGATGCTCAGAAGAACCAAGCAGAGAAAGACCTGGAGGAGATCAAGAAGGTTGTTGAGAAGTCTGGAGGAAAACTCTCAAACAGAAGTCTGCATTGTGAGGTATGAGTACAACACCAAAGAAGATGAGCCATGTGTAATTGCACAGCACTCACATGTGAGATCATTCTCTCAGCATGTCAGATAACAGCTGATGAATGGTCTCTTTTCTTATGAGCAGCTGGAGTTTGAAAGAAGGACATCTGATGGCTCAACCACTCTAGGAATCCTGAACCCCGTTGACCTGAGCGCTGGAGGTTTGTGACAATGATTGTTAAAGAAATCAAGCAAATGTTAGACGTATGTACAAAATGTGTAGAGTTTATTATGCTTTCACGCTAGATCCAGGATACTGCCCAGTCAAATTGGGCATGATGGGAGGTCGACTGCAGACTGGAATAAACACCCTTCAGGGTTTCAAAGAGGACAAGAGAAATATGGTCACTCCAGGTAATATACATTAACTCTTCACTCATTTTCCCACTACTTGAATCTCACATTGTATCAGTCTCAACTGCTCAGTTAAATCCAGTTCTCTTATTCATTATCCTAGAAAAATGACTTAATGAATTAAATGTCTCTATTAGCAATGAGCTTCACTCTGTGGACTTACCTTCAGTCATGCAGAGAAGATCATGGGAAGGGTGTGCTATAATCTCTGTTTGAATACCTAATGTTCAGCTGCCAGAGGAATGTAATATTATGTGCCAGAAAAATCAATTTTTTCCTGCTGTCAATAAGAAAAAATTCACTGCCGATTCCAAATCAGTGGGCTGTAGTTTCTACTCATCTGTATATATATATATATATATTTTATTTTATTTTTTATTTTTTAATCTGTCAGTTGTGGTGCTTGCTAAGTTGAGTATTGCTATTGTTCATATTTAAACCCTGAATATTAAAATTTAGGACTTCTTGTCCTTCACTGTGACATGAATGATACTTCAAATTGTGAGGGTTACACAGAGTAATATTATTTAAGGATTTGTATAATTATTTTAGTTACTTTTAATTGATAGAAATAAAGAGTACCCTTAGATTTTAAAATAAGTTTAAGACATCAATCTAGAAGTAGGGTGCCTTCAAATACTGAATACTGATAATGGACTCAAAGGTCGAGATTTTTGCAGTTTTGCATTTTGGAATTTTTGTCCAATCTCACCTGATACAAGACAACTGGTACACAGCCCATGGTCGTTGTTGTCTGATTCAACTTTTTATGATGGGCCATACATTTTCAATATAAGACAGGCAGGCCAGTCAAGCACATCCCTTCTTGCACTGATGCACCCAAACACCAGACTGATGTTTGCTTTTGCACCTGTCACTGATGAAAGTCTGGATGGTCCCTTTTGTCTTTGCTACTGAGAATTCAGTGTCTGTCTTTCCCAAAAACATACTGAAACATGGACTTGTCTGACCACAGCACACATTTCTACAGTCTTTTGGAGCATCTGAGATGAGCTTGGGCCCAGTGAACTCAGCAGCATCTTGATGGGCCATTGAGCAGATATATAGCTTTCTCCTTCAGTAACAGAGATTCGAGTTGAATTTTTTTGATGCAGCAGCAGACTGTGTTAAGTGACAACGTTTTTCCAAAGTAATTCCTAGCTCGTGGCAATTTTTAACACAGCAGCGTGATGGTTTCTCATGCAGTGCCATCTGAGGGCTCAAAGATCAGGCACATTCAACAGAGGTCTCCTGCCTTGCCCTACATGGACTGAGATTTCTCTATTCCCGGAATCTTTTCACAATGTTATGTATCAGTATGGTAGATGGTGAAAGACAGTTCTCTCATGAAATTTGGCAGAGTTTTAGACTGTGTTCTGTCCTTCCTGTCAGTCTAACTGCTGGCTGTGGCAGTTACTTATTGAAACATTTTCAAAATATATAACTACTATTACTAGAATCAGTCTGCATTCCATAAATAATGTGTATAAGTCCCACATGCCTCTCTCTGTCTTTTTTTTTTTTTTTTTTTNTGCAGTTACCTATATGAATTATGGCCCATTCAGCTCATATGCTCCTACATGTGACTCCAGTTTTTCCAATATCAGCAAAGAGGACTCCGATCTTATTTACTCCTTCTATGGAGAGGACAGCAGTCAGCCAGAATCTGAAAGGTATGCGTGTGTGTGTGTGTGTGTGTGTATGCATGGAATCAAACATATAGAGAAATATATCTATGAATTAGTTTAGATGATGAAGCAGCAGCCATCTACTCTTTAAAACTGTTGTGAGCAGTAACCTACATGCATTTCTGCAGAACATTAGTCTATTAAAAAAAGGCCCGATTCACACCCTTCCACCACTCCCCTTCCATTCCACAGTTATAATTTGGTTGTGTGTATGTGTAGCATTGCAGATTACCTTGCTAAATCCGAGGAGCACATGAGCAGGTTAGCAGATAATATCTTGGATGCTTTGACCAGTGGGGAGCACTCGAAACAACTGAAAGAGACAGAAACTGTAAGAGATCTCACTATATGCTCTTTAGTCAAAATTTACTGCCATATTTAATCCAAGAAATACCACTAAAAGTATATACTGTTATATCTTTTTGAGTTCTTTTCAGCTGTGCTGCTTGCTTAAATCTGCTCTTGATTATTTCTGGTTTTGATAGGATGATTTCTGTTTTCCTCAGGATAATCTGCCCATAGAGGAGCCTGCAGAGAAAGTAGACACAACAGATGATGCTGAGGTAAAACTCTCATATCCTCAGAATAAGATTCAAATGTCTACAAGTTCATACTAGAGTACAGCTCACATGAGTGGAAGTGAAGATACAAACCTGGTATTTAAAGGCAGCGTCAGGACCGCAGACTCTCTGCTCTGCAGCAGCTGTGTCAACAACACCATCCAACTTTCACACACTAATGGAAAGAATATTTGCCCAGACACACACAAACATGCTCTCCCCCTGTCGTTTTTTGACTTCCTCTTTCGCTTACACTAATGTGTGTGTGTGAGGGTGCTGTAGATGTAGAAGGAAAGGTAAGCATGGGTCGTCTATGAACATACTGCAGCTTTAGTCCGTGTGGAGTGACGTCTTTGACTGTGGTTCAGCTAGCATACCTTAGCAGGGTGGTGCTACTGTTCAACACTGTTTTTAGCAGTCTAAATAGCTAGTGGATAATTCAGTTTTATCCCAAGACCATTGGGTTGAATTAGAACAACAAGCATTTACCTAGTGATTCCCAACACCGTGTACTTACACCTGCGGGGATATCTAGGCACATGGAAGGAATTTGATTGTGCTTTGTAAATTATACAAAGCAGAAATGAGTAGATAAATAATATGACTGTGAGTACAATAAAATAAATTGTGATTAATGTTATAATTTTTTTTTTTTTTGCCAGTTTCTTTAACACTACCTTTCAAAAGTCTGGGGTCACTGTTATTTTAAAGAAATGACAGTAAAAAACATAGTGTTACAGAAACCTAAGAAGAATTATGGAAAATAAATAAATAAACAAACTATCATGGTTTCCACAACAATATTAAAGGGTTAGTTCACCCAGAAATTAAAATAATGTTATTTATTACTCACCCTCATGTCGTTCCACACCCGTAAGACCTTCGTTCATCTTCGGAACACAAATTAAGATATTTTTGTTGAAATCCGATGGCTAAGTGAGGCCTGCATTGCCAGCAGTGGTACTTCCTCTCTCAAGATCCATAAAGGTACTAAAAACATATTTAAATCAGTTCATGCGACTAGTTTTTTTTAAATCGACCATCAATCTTAATATTATAAAGCGACGAGAATATTTTTGTGCGCCAAAAAATCTGAATAAGGACTTTTTAACAATATCTAGTGATGGTCGATTTAAAAAAACTGTAGTCGCATGAACTGATTTAAATATGTTTTTAGTACCTTTATGGATCTTAAGAGAGGAAGTAACATTGCTGGCAATGCAGGCCTCACTGAGCCATCGGATTTCATCAAAAAATATCTTCATTTGTGTTCTGAAGATGAACGAAGGTCTTATGGGTGTGGAACGACATGAGGATGAGTAATAAATGACATTATTTTCATTTTTGGGTGAACTAACCCTTTAAGCAGCACAACCATTTACAATGTTTATAATAATTCAAAAGTAATGTTTTTGAGCACCAAATCAGCATATTAGAATTATTTATGAAGGATCATGTGATTTCTGGAGTAATGATGCTGAAAATTCAGGAATAAATTACATTTTAAAGTATATTAAAAAATAAAAAAGAGATTTTTAATTCAAATAGTATTTTACAATATTACTGTTTTCTATCTTTACCTTTAATAAAATTGTGTTAGAGACTTCTTTTCAAAAACGTTTTAAACAATCTTCCCGACCCCAAACTTTGAATGGTAGTGTATACACATACATAGTCCAATAAAAATAAAAAAGTGACATGATTTGACTTGAGATGTTTGCACTGACCTGCTGTATAAGTCCTCTGACTGTCTCTTCTTTAATTTTTCAACCTCTTTCTGGCCTGGTGTCAGTCCATGATCCGCTTTTCACATCTTTTCGTGCATGTCTCTGTAGGTTGTTGCTTCGGAACCCAGCAGTGGTGATAGTGTGACGCCTCTCAGTTCTGTGGGTTTGAATCCTGACCTGCTTCCCGAGAGCTTCGACTCAGAAGGTGAGAATCCCTTGTTTCCGAAAGTTGTGTAAAATATGGGTCATAAATTCTATTCAGTCATTTTAGATGTGATCAGACCCTATGCAAATCCAGGCCCCATGCTTTTCCAGTTTATTAATGAACTGTTTTCTTCTCGAGAACTGATTATGATCCTCCTCCCTCAGTAGTGGAATGTAACGCAACGCATCAGTAACATGCCTGAGCCCTTTTCCCATCTATTTAACAACAGACTGATTTATCGCTGAAAAAAATCCTCTTCCTCCCTTAGAAGCTGAGCATTTCCAACAGAAGTTGGATGAGACAACAATGTTGCTGAGGGAGCTGCAGCAGGTTCAGAAAGAGAGACTGAGCGCCAAACAGCCACCAAACATCATCTGCCTGCTGGTTCCTACAGCTAAAGAGCTGCAGCTTGGTAAGCACAAACACACAATATGACCTGTGATGACAGGTTCACTTCTCTCACTCTTTCAGATAATACTAGGCAAACACTAACATTACTCCTGTTCATGAGTTTTTAGTTTTTCCTTGTTCAAGGAGTTTTAGTGAGTCATTATTGTTGCACATTAACAGACCTGTGGGTTTCAGCAGCTGTTTAAAATCAGATAAACTTTGCACAGTTTTGATAACTTCTAACCACCACCATCCTCATTGCAGCGGAGAAAGTTACAGGTAACCTGGCCCATTTGACCAGTCAGGTGACCCCTGGTGACGTGTGCAGTCTTTATGGTATCAGAAAGGCCATGGGAATCTCGCTACCCAACGATACCGCACAGGATACGTTCACACACCTGACGACAGGTAAAAAAAAATATTTATATATTTATTCAGCACAAACAAGAAATAATCATCAAGTTAGACTTTGTCTTTTTTTTTTTTGTGAAGTGACTGTTGATGACCATGCTTAAGAAACTGCTTCATATACTCATAAGCTGACATTAACAGGATAATGAGGGTAGGTGTTTTCTGTGTTTCAGTGGGAGATATAATTGAACCCATGGAGGGAGTGTGTTGAGATTCTCCATCACTGCAGTCTATCAGTCTACTTATTCCAGATCATCCCACAATGGTGCTGTTTCTGATTTACTTTTTTCATGAAATAAACATCCATTTTTTTAAGCATTTTGTGTATTTCCATTTTTAAGTTACAAAAATTGAACATTAGCAAGTGACTTAATACAGATTTAAAGAGAAAGTTCACCCAAAAATGTTCATTTACTCACCTTCACCTTCTGATTGTTCCAAACCCTTTGATCATCTTCAGAACACAAATGAAAATATTTGTAATATTTTATAAATTTTTTTTGTCCAACCATTAAAAGTATATGCATCAAAAAGATATTGTGAAATTAATCCATATGAATCGAGCGGTGTACTCTAAATCTGCTCTTTAGAAGACTTGATTTATTCAGGTATTAACAATGTTCAATCAAGGCACATACATAGAGCACATCAAACATGGTAAATGGAACCTCAAATGTGCTTGTGCTCTATATATGTGCGTTGACCAATAATATATGAATAAAAGCCTAAATTAAATCTGTTCATCATATACAGGTGCTGGTCATATAATTAGAATATCATCAAAAATTTGATTTATTTAACTAATTCCATTCAAAAAGTGAAACTTGTATATTATATTCATTCATTACACACAGACTGATCTATTTCAAATGTTTATTTCTTTTAATTTTGATGATTATAACTGACAACTAAGGAAAATCCCAAATTCAGTATCTCAGAAAATTAGAATATTGTGAAAAGGTTCAATATTGAAGACACCTGGTGCCACACTCTAATCAGCTAATTAACTCAAAACACCTGCAAAGGCCTTTAAATGGTCTCTCAGTCTAGTTCTGTAGGCTACACAATCATGGGGAAGACTGCTGACTTGACAGTTGTCCAAAAGACGACCATTGACACCTTGCACAAGGAGGGCAAGACACAAAAGGTCATTGCAAAAGAGGCTGGCTGTTCACAGAGCTCTGTGTCCAAGCACATTAATAGAGAGGCGAAGGGAAGGAAAAGATGTGGTAGAAAAAAGTGTACAAGCAATAGGGATAACCGCACCCTGGAGAGGATTGTGAAACAAAACCCATTCAAAAATGTGGGGGAGATTCACAAAGAGTGGACTGCAGCTGGAGTCAGTGCTTCAAGAACCACTACGCACAGACGTATGCAAGACATGGGTTTCAGCTGTCGCATTCCTTGTGTCAAGCCACTCTTGAACAACAGACAGCGTCAGAAGCGTCTCGCCTGGGCTAAAGACAAAAAGGACTGGACTGCTGCTGAGTGGTCCAAAGTTATGTTCTCTGATGAAAGTAAATTTTGCATTTCCTTTGGAAATCAGGGTCCCAGAGTCTGGAGGAAGAGAGGAGAGGCACACAATCCACGTTGCTTGAGGTCCAGTGTAAAGTTTCCACAGTCAGTGATGGTTTGGGGTGCCACGTCATCTGCTGGTGTTCCAAGGTCAATGTAGCCGTATACCAGGAAGTTTTAGAGCACTTCATGCTTCCTGCTGCTGACCAACTTTATGGAGATGCAGATTTCATTTTCCAACCGGACTTGGCATCTGCACACAGTGCCAAACCTACCAGTACCTGGTTTAAGGACCATGGTATCCCTGTTCTTAATTGGCCAGCAAACTCACCTGACCTTAACCCCATAGAAAATCTATGGGGTATTGTGAAGAGGAAGATGCGATATGCCAGACCCAACAATGCAGAAGAGCTGAAGGCCACTATCAGAGCAACCTGGGCTCTCATAACACCTGAGCAGTGCCACAGACTGATCGACTCCATGCCACGCCGCATTGCTGCAGTAATTCAGGCAAAAGGAGCCCCAACTAAGTATTGAGTGCTGTACATGCTCATACTTTTCATGTTCATACTTTTCAGTTGGCCAAGATTTCTAAAAATCCTTTCTTTGTATTGGTCTTAAGTAATATTCTAATTTTCTGAGATACTGAATTTGGGATTTTCCTTAGTTGTCAGTTATAATCATCAAAATTAAAAGAAATAAACATTTGAAATATATCAGTCTGTGTGTAATGAATGAATATAATATACAAGTTTCACTTTTTGAATGGAATTAGTGAAATAAATCAACTTTTTGATGATATTCTAATTATATGACCAGCACCTGTAAGGCGATCATGTCTCTTTAGACTACTTGAATTAAACCGCTCAAATCATAAGGATAATGTCTGTTTGTTTTTTTGTATGCGTTCTGGTTCCGTAGACTTGTGAAACTATTAAAAATATTGTATTCGCCAAATTTAATGGAAGTCTTGTGTGTTTGGAAAAACATGAGGGTGAGTAAATGATGACACTGTCAGTGAATAGCATTTGTAAATACCTGAATATAAATTTAAATGGTTTAAAAATTCTAGCTATAACCTGAGAGTGGTTCATAGTGGCAGTTGTGCTCTCTGCTAGATCACAAATCCTATCATGCTTTGGGAGAATTAAGAGTAAACCTCAAAGGAAATGAAACCAAGACCTCTGAATGTTATTACATGTAGACACTGATGTTTAGATTTGAAGCCAAAATAAAGGTTTATGTTGTTTAGAATTACCCATGATTCTTTGTAATCAGCCATCATATTTGGCAATGTCTAAAGGCAACAAAGTTATAAATAAATCTGCTTTTATACGGTGCAGAATGTCTTGTGTGATCTATGACCTACAGGTACAACTCTCTCAACAATTTGGCAAAATGCTACACAGGAAGCACATTAAGTGTAAAATGATTTATTCTGTAACAATGCATACAAAACGGAGGAGGACAGCAGGAGTGTTCCTCACAAACACTGCGGTACAGAAAGGCAGCACATAATCTCAAACCATGTAAATTCAGTCACACTGTAACACTCGCTGAGTGCTGAAAACCCAGAGAGGCACATAGGAATTGCAATCTAAATTTAACGTTTATGCCAATGGCTTCATTAGACACAAATACTTCACACTTTCACTAAGTATTCTCACAGAACAGAAGCAGAGACCATTTGAGCAAATCAATTTACTGCGATGTGCGCTAAGATGCACGAGTACATCCATCCAGTACATCGTGAATTTACAACTTCAGATGAGAGAAGCCACAGAGCTATTTGGTCAAGATCTGAGAAAGATGATGGCAAATCAATGAAAGTACATTTTCACTTTAAGATCATTGAATTTCAGTCATTTACATTTTTTCCCCTGTATATGTAAACATTCCTTAATCGTTTTCATCTGTAGCATATTATGAAGCTAAGGAAGGCCCATCTCCAACATCCACAATCTCAACTCAAAGGCAACAGCAAATCAACACTACATGTCAAAATTTGACATTCAAAACACTTGGCAGTTGTTTTTAAAGAAAAAAGAAAAAGGAAAAAAAAGCATCCACAGTATGTCGATTCAAGCAAGAATAGGCATCCACCACTTTGTTGGTCCAAAAGTTTACAGAAAGGTTAATAATAAAGGACACGTTCTTTCAAATGACTAAAGAAATTCTAGATATTTTCACATCTGCTCATCTGTGAAGTGTTTGTGTGGGTCAGATGTTCCCTCTTCCGACCAGCTCAGTCATCCCAAATCAGTCTAAATCCAACAGGATCAAGGCCACTATGACAGCAGTACCCAGAAAGTCTGAGAGCAATACTGAGAACCAGTATTTTTTTTTTTTCTGCGAACTCAGATACCCACTGTCTGTGGTCTGTGTCCCATAAGAGGATCATGTGAGATGTGTGTATGTATATGTTGCTGCATATCTGAGAGATTCGGGTCTTCAAATGCTGCCAAAACAAACTCTAACATGTCAAAATCAGAAAGAATGTGCAGTTCTTTAGACATGCTCTAAAGAAACATCCAGTAGCAATAAAACATTCTCGAAAGAAAACAAAGAGATCACATATAGGTCCGGAGTCTGTGTGTGTGTGTGTGTGTGTGTGTGTGTGTGAGTGTGTGAAGCTGTCAGCGGCAGAGGATTCAGTCTCAGCTCAGACCGATGCCCTGCTGTTTGCTGGAATCTGTGCACACAAAAAAGGTTTTCAGCTCTCCTTTGCCCTTCACATTGATCAGGCCACGACACTCACATAAGTAGCCTAGCTTCTGCAGGACATCTGACGTCTCCTCTGTCACCTGCAACATAAACACATGTCATAGCAAAAACTGATGTTCATTTCATGTTTTAGTGAGGACAAATCTCTTAGCTACTTTGAAAATCTAGAAATGAGAAGAGAATTATCATCACAGCGGATCTTGAGACGTGAAGCACTGTAAGAGTAATTCAATTCCTACCTGTATTTTACCCAGCTCTCCAGTGCTTTCCATCCGACTGGCCACATTCACAGTGTTTCCCCAGATATCATACTGTGGTTTCCTGGCTCCAATCACCCCTGCAATCACTGGGCCGTGGTTTATACCTGCACAAACACACACACACACACAGATCAGTGAAAAAAAAAAAAAAAAATCTAAACATGACATTTACATGATATCTGCATTTGAATTTATGCTTAACCAGCAGTCATTTACTGGGGCTACTAATGGTGCATGATTTTTGGGTGGGGGGCTATATTATAATATGTTATATTATTATAACATTTCACTATAAAATAAAAGATCTTAAGAAAAATAAGATAATGTAAGCTGTGCGATAATAATAGTACAACTGTTAAATTACATTACTAATATTTATGGATGTCTTAATTTCTCCATTTCGAAGATGGTTAGCACGTTGCGTTCACAATTGCTTGTCATAAGAGACCCAAGCAGCATTTACTGTGATCCAATCAACTCTGAGATGTGGAAAACACTGGATAATGAGCTGCTTGCATGTAAAAAACACAGTGTCGCGCTTCACTCTAAAACATGAAACGCATCTATTTATTTAATTAAATCACAGTCTTTGTGATTCGATAATCGCACTATAAAACCATTTTGGTTTTATTTGAATTAATCATGTAGCTCTAGACCAGGAGTGTCCAATCCTGCTCCTGGAGGGCCACTGTCCTGCAGAGTTCAGCTCCAACCCTAATTAAACACACCTGAACCAGCTAATCAAGGTCTTACTATTGGCTAGAAACTTCTAGACAGGTGTGTTGAGGCAAGTTGGAGTTAAACTCTACAGGACAGTGTCCCTCGAGTTTGGACACCCCTGCTCTACACTGTTGTTGTTTAGTGTCAGCGAAATAGTATATGAAGCTCAATATAATTTTGGCTCACAGATATGATTGCACTTGAAACAAAAAGCAGATCCAATGAGACAGTGAGTTTCATCCTAAAGTGACTGCTGGAATGTTTTTCCTTTTTCTAATAAAGTCTTTTAGAGGGGTTTTGTGTCTGTTATTATAATTTTATCAGATCTCTGCCACAGATTGGCGATATGTTCTCAGACTCTTAAATGGAGTGTTTATGAAGCATTTCATTCCAGTTCCCGGGTGCATCTGTTATCCCTGAGCTGCAGAAGATGCCTGAGATCTCTCTTATGAACAGCCTTTGTTTTTCAATGAGATTTTCAGCTACATCCTGTATATATTGGTTTCATTTTTAACCCTTAATTTAATAGAGTTGCAAAGTCTAAAATGAAATATATTGAAATACCTGAAGATAAAGTGTCCTTCATCCTGATGGTGGAGTATTAATTCGGACTCCAAGCAAAAACTGAGTAATTAACGGTGATGTAGAACTGAGGTTTTGTAGTCAGACTTACCGACACGAAGCCTGAACGAGTTGAAGGAGTGTCTGTTGATGCCGTCCAGTTTGCCGATCAGAGCGACGGCAAACTCCACCATGTTTCCTATCTGTGCATTCTGCCTCTCACGGTCCTGAGAGCACACACAACAGAGCTCAGAGATACATAAATTATGTAGCTTGAAGGACACTTTTATAAATGCAGGGTGACCAGGGATCAGAGAATTAAGTGACTTGAATAGATGAAAAGAACATCTCTTTCATTTGGTTTTAAAATTTGCAGCCTCCAATTTTTATCACCTTATTCATCAAGTGCTGGTCATTCTTGAAAAGACTCTTTTCATTTACCATTACAATATAGTCAAGGTGAATTGAAATCTTAAATCACAAATGTATTTTTAAACTCATGAATAAGTTCAGCATGTTAACTTCTCAACTATGTTCACTTCACAATTCTCAAAAAAATATAATCATTATAATTTGGCTTTAGTCAGTGGTTCAGTATATTTTCCCCTTATTGGAATCGAAACTGGGAATATGGATACGGAATCGCAAAAATTCAAACAATACCCTACCCTAATGGCAGTGGTGATTATAAGGTGTGTATGCAACGTGTAATGCGTCTGCTTCTGTTGTAAGATCTTTGAAAGGGGAAGCATATTTTCATTGGTATTTCACTCATGGATCCAGACACTTAAAAGACAAAAGAAAAGCACATTGTGCAAATATGCAACCCTGCGTGATTTAGAAGACGGACTGAAATGATTTGAAAGACTTTTGCTCAGGCTAAAAACCAAGAGGGTTAACTGATTATAGCTGATATGATCCTGCATGATTGTGAATATGAAAGACAATGAACAAAATCAAGACTTCTGATAAATTCAAGAAGGTTTATCTTATAGCTAAAAAGAGCAAGAGCCAAATTGTAGACAATTTTTTGTCAGTTGTTATGCAGAGTAAAATAAATCCAGTTTTTTAATATCTCACTTAATTATGTTCAATATTACTGTTGTGCAATTCAAAGTAAAATGCAGTGTTGGGGCGCAGGGTTTAAAGATTTAAAGAGGGGCGTGACCAAAAAGCTTTGAGAACCCCTGTCTTAAGTCAAGTACATGGCATTGTAATTATATGCAGTGGCGTAGACTTATGATGAAGAAAAAGAATTTCATCAGTCCATTTTGTGGTAAATTGTGGTAGATGTTTCTATGAAGCTTTTGAAATTCCCTGTCATTAAAGATTTTTGTTCCAGAATGAAAGTTTGAGATTTAAATATTTTGCTAACAGAATGTATCTACGCACCAGTCATAACAGCAATCCTGATGTATGCAAGTTTATATAGAAATACAACTTAATGAACCTTTTTTTATTATGAATAATGAGTAAGGAATAATTTAATTCTTAGAAAATAATGAACACCCGAGGTGGTAACGTGCGCACGACGCAAAGCGTCAGGTGTGCATTATTTTCTAAGAATTCAACAGCCCGCAGTCAATTATTCCGCTTATACTACGGTTACCACACCTCAAGACACTGTTCTGATGTTGTATTTTAAGACATTTTTTGGGACTAATTTCTTACGCATCTCATCCCAAGCCTCCATTGCTAATTCCAAAACATCATTACAGAACTAGCAACAGAGGCTTGAGCCTTGATAGCAGACTAATACAGTTGATACAGTTATTAACACAGTTGAGCGAGAGAGAGAGAGAGAGAATAAACATATGTGAATTAGCCTACCTGAGTCTGTGCATCTCTAACAGCAGCAGTGTCTCTACTAATAGCGAAACTATAAGTTTATCTACCACAAGAGCCACACAGTTATTACCATGCTGGTGAGAAATTTCATGTATCTTTTAAGCCGCTAAACTATTTTACTGATTAATTCATCAGAGCAGCGATGACAAAGCGTTTCTGTGCGAGAGTGTGTTCGTACTATACAGTACGTGTGTACGTTCGAAAGAGAGAGTGGGAGAGAGTATGCATATTTTGTGGCAAAAAACATGACAATTTGTTGTTTTCATCCTATTGTTTACTATGTTTATTTGCTTGGTTTTGGGGCCAGGAAGGGAGTTGGCGTATGATTCTGTTATTATTCTTTTCTTTTCTTTGTTAGTTTAGTTAGAGGTTTAAACTACTCCAGTTAGATTGCTTTCTTGTTTATTATTTTGGCCTTGCCCTTTCCTGAAGCTATTGCTTCCCCTTTTCTTTGTATTTTATTACAATATCTTTTTGTATTTGTTCCACGAGCTGTGAAATAAAAATCTTTTTTTGATAACTTGTTGCTTGTGGTGCTGTGGCAGGACTCAGATCAACGCTCTTTAAAATACTTTTGTTGCGTCCACTTAAACCCCTAGACGTATGCGGGACGTAACAATTTTCATTCAATCTTTTTTTTTTTGTAATCCTAAAGCAAAGCCTCAGGATAAGCAAATGCAACCATCACTGATTGGTCCATAGTGACATACAGCACATTTAAACTGACTGTATGCAAAGAATGTGAGCTAATGGCTACTAAACATCAGAAGTATGACAGCAAAAGCTGACAAATTAAACACAAAACGAACTGGTAACTTTGGCCTCCAATTAGTAGTAGAGAGCATCCTTCTCTCTCTCTCTCTTTTACTGAATATACAAGATAAGAGGTAAAGACAGTTGAGAAGTTAACATACTGACATCAGTTATTTTATGAATGCATTTGTACGATTCATGGTTTAAATTGGCTTTGACTACATTTTTCTAGATATTTACGTAGTGCAGTACCTGGCTGCTCTGCTCTGGAGGTCCACTCAGTCCTGCAGCAGCCATGTACGTGCTGCCGATGGTTTTAATCTTCTCCACACCACTGAACTTGGGCTTAGACAGCAACTGCAGGTAAGGAGAGGAGGGAAGGGATGAGTGGATGTCAATGTTTCAGAGCAGTAGAAATCCACGCCATGATGTTATCTTACGATAAATGGCAGAGAGAGAATGAGAACTGAAAGAAGCAGGACAGCAGCCATACACACTGAAACTCAACACTCGTAATAAGTGAAGCAAGCCAAGCATGGCTCGGGCCTGTATTTAGATCCTTCTGGGTGAACCGAGTTGCTGCCAGAACTGTTGGGCTAAACATGAAGTCAGTCAACCCAGGGCTTTGTTGTGGTGGTGGTGATCACCAACAATTCCCGACCCTTTTCCTGCTGATGCTTAAAGGGTTAGTTCACCCAAAAATTACATTTCTGCCATCAAGTACTCACCCTCATGTCGTTCCACACCCGTAAGACCTTTGTTCATCTTCAGAACACAAATTAAGTAATTTTTGATGAAATCCGAAAGGTTTCTGATCCCCAAGAGAAATCAACGTAATTACCACATTCAAGGTCCAGAAAAGTAGTAAAGACATTGTTAAAATAGTCAACGTGACTACAGTGGTTTAACCTTAATGTTGTGAACCGACGAGAATATTTTTTGTGTGCAAAAGCAAAAATAACGACTATATTCAACAATTTCATCTCTACCCTGTCATTCACCTATGCTGTTTATGTTGTATAGACGGTGCAGGCTTCCGGGTTCTACGTCAGAACACCGAGTCATTATTGGTCAGCTCTCCTGCGTCAGCATCACACGCATGCCATGCTCACGTGAACAGCGTCGGGCAATACTGAGCCGGCTGTCTTGACGTAGAACCCGAGAGCGCTGCACTGAGTCTACAAAGTAAACAGCGTACATTAAGATTGAAACACTGTAGTCATGTGGACTATTTTAACGATGTCTTTACTACTTTTCTGGACCTTGAATGTGGTGATTACATTGCTTTCTCTTGGTTATCAGAAACCTCTTGGATTTCATCAAAAATATCTTAATTTGTGTTCAGAAGATGAACTAAGGTCTTACAGGTTTGGAGCGACATAAGGGTGAGTAATTAATGACAGAAATTAAATTTTTGGGTGAACTAACCATTTAATTCTCAATCCAAAAGCAGCTCACACAAATAAGCAGCTGAAGTGATAAGAGTGTACATTTGCACAATGGCTGCCTCATTTCATCAAACTACTCGAAACATAGTTGAGGTGACGCCCTTAGAAGTGAAAGCTCTTCAGATGTTGACAGAGAAGTACAATTCATATACAATGATTCATGTACTCATTCAGGGAATGAGAGGGGAAGAAAGACAGTGGAATAAGGAGATCAGTGAAAAGCAGGACAAACACATATGCTGTGAGACATGAGATGTGACATCACTCTGACCTCATCAAAGTCGGCGATGATCTCATTGAGGAGCCTCAAACACTCCAGTCCTTCTTTATTGATGTCACACTCAGTGTAGAACTCTTTGAAGTCTGGCACCGAGGCAAACATCACACATACGCAGTCATATGACTTATAGTACAGGTCCTGGAGAAGAGGATTGGAAAGACACGTGCAGCAAGAGATTAATGCTTCTGTGTAACAATCATTCACATGGCACAACAGAAACCACAAAAACATGTTTTATGAAAGGATATTCAAAGACTCACAGAGGACATGAGATATGACCGATAAAACACATGACATGAGCGTTTTGAGTAACATTAAGAGAATGTCCACTAAATAAACTCAGGATGAATAAAATCAGGAGTGGAACAAGACTAAACGTACAGAGGCACCTGATGAATTGTTTCACAAATGAAAAATCTCCATATTAGAAAGTAAGAAAACAAAATGAAAAACAATAATATATGTATGTGTGTGTGTGTGTATTTTTCAGAAATATTTCAGACCTGTTCTCTGACCTAGAGTTTTGAATCTCTTCAATATGATATGGTAAAGTATGGACTGTAGTAGAAAATGGTAGAGGTGTTACTATAAAATACAGTGTTGGGTGACCTAGTATTCTTTGTATAGTGTACATTGTAATCATACAGTATGATATTGGAATGGTATGGTGGAGTATTGTATGATATGAACTTGTGTGGTATATGGCAGTGTTTCCCAACCTTTTTTGTCTTATGTACTGCCACAGACCAATCTGTAAGGTTCTTACAAGTGTTAATTTTACACACATTATTTTGTTTCCTTTCCATAAAAAGATGTCCAAAACCATAACATTATTCATAAATAGTTATTTTAACGTATTGAGCATAATCCAAATCTTTCCAAGTGCCCTCTGGAACCGGCTTAGGTACCTCTGGTTGGGAATCACTGGTATATGTCTGGCCTTTTATGGGAGACAGAAGCAGATGATATACAGGTTCATCCCACTCATTCAAAGCCGGTTCCTACCTTGTATTTCCAGTTTAGTAAAGAGATAGTGGACAGCAGCCCCACCTCATTCTTTTTGTTCTCGCCCACGAAGAGAGCAGCCACGTGCGCAGGGAGAACATTCTCCAAAAGGAGACGGTTCAGGTTTTCGCAAAGCTCGACTTCTTCCTTATCGGCCAGGTTCTTGTTCTTCAACAGGAAGTCCTGACGAAAACAGTACTCATTCTGAGGGGAAGAGAGAGGACAGAGTGAGGGTGGGTGTGTCTTTCTTTGCACTGTATTACTGTATGTGTGTGTGTGTGTGTGTGTGTGTGTACCTGGCGGGATATGAGCAGCATGGTTAAGAGGAAGAGTGTGATGTAGATGCAGCTCATGAGTTGTGGGTGCTTCATAAGTCCTGCTTTGGACAATATCAGTTTTTCATCCTTACTACTGCAGACAAACAATGAACATGATTATACCAGAGATGCACAGATGTCAAAATCCTTGCCAATATATTAGTATTTTTATGTTATGGCCAATGGCCAATATTAAAATTCTATACTATTTTGTCTAAATAAATGTAAATTATAACATTAAAAATGTATTGTTTTAAATGTCCAGTATGAAAAAAATGTATATTTATTATTGATTTTCTAAATATTACATTTAACAGTGTTCAAATATGAATAGAATAACTTTTAGTTAGCATTAGATGATGGCAATGCTAAACTAAATGTAAAAATAGGGAAAATATGAGCATCTACAATTAAATAGACAATAATCAAAATGATATGAAAATCAACTAAGTATAAGACACATGCATGTGTATTTGTGAGAGTGTACCAGGTGTCGTTGGTGTAGAGCAGGGAGCTATAGCTGCTGAAGAGGTTTTCCTGGGAGTAGAAGATGATGATGTAGAAAATAGTAGAGACGATGAAGAGGAAGGCCACCTTCAGCTCCATACTCACCCTCAAAAACACGCCACAGGCGATCAACGCCAATATACAATTATATACCAAGTACTGGAAAGGTAAACCATACAGAAATAAAATGAGTTATTTTTTTGTATCGTTTTATATCTTTTTTTTTTTTTTTGGCAACAAGACAGCAGTTATAATACTCCCATAATCTAACATAATCTATGATGTGGGTTTGGGTTAGTTTGTTTTATTTATAATCAGATGTATATAAAAATAACAGAAGTTTAAGGTATGTCTCCATTTAGATATCTAAATAAACATGCTTGCTACTCACAGGCAAATACTTAAGGTCTTCTTTATCAGAATCAGGGTCACATAAATTCTCCGTTTTTTTTAAATACTGTGGAGAAAAAGACAGTTTGATAGAAAAAAATTGTTAACAGATGGAACTACACTGCAAAAAAATGCTTTTCTTAGTATTTTTATCGTTTCCAGTCCAAATATCTAAAAAATCTTAAATCAAGATGCATTTACTTGACAAGTAAAATGACACAAGATATTATGTCTTGTTCTCTGAAAAAATAATAATAAATAAAATTGAGTTTTTGCCTAAAACAAGCTAAATTATCTGCTAATGGCGTAAGAAAAACAATCTTGTTTCAGTTTGAATTAGGATTATTTTTCTTACCCCATTGCCAGATAATTTTAAGATAATATCTTATGCCATTTTACTTATCTAGTAAATGCACCTTGATTTAAGAAATATTTAGATATTTGGACTGGAAACAAGTCCAAAATGTAAGAAAAGCATTTTTTCAGTGTTTTGTAGTGCTTCAGTGAACACATATACCGACAATATTGTCTGAGGACCTATGCATAAAAAAAGTCTAATTTCTGTTGTCTGGTCTATTTTTTGTTGCGTTACACTGCATGAGACACTAAATGTGTGTGACTTATATTGCAGTGACAGAAAGGCTAAGCATTACCAAGCTGAACATGGCGATGATGACTATGACTGCTATGGCCACAGTTGCCAATGGGAGGCGCAGAAAAGGTCTCTTAACCACTGCTTCTGAAAGAGCCGAGAGCCACGTACATGACTTTAACTTCTCTGGAAACTTCCTCTGAGCAAGAAAAAGAAGATTAAAACAACTGTTAAAAGAGAAAGCAAGATAGATTTGACCTGAGCTAAAGCTCAAGGTTACAGAAACCAGAGTGCGTTGGAAAAAGCAACAGTTTATTTGAATGGGGCAGACAGGACACTGGGAGGAACACTGTGCATATGTCTGACTCTGTTGCAGTATGTACAGTGGGTACGGAAAGTATTCAGACCCCCTTACATTTTTCACTCTTTGTTATATTGCAGCCATTTGCTAAAATCATTTAAGTTCATTTTTTTTCCTCATTAATGTACACACAGCACCCCATATTGACAGAAAAACACAGAATTGTTGACATTTTTGCAGATTTATTAAAAAAGAAAAACTGAAATATCACATGGTCCTAAGTATTCAGACCCTTTGCTGTGACACTCATATATTTAACTCAGGTGCTGTCCATTTCTTCTGATCATCCTTGAGATGGTTCTACACCTTCATTTGAGTCCAGCTGTGTTTGATTATACTGATTCGGACTTGATTAGGAAAGCCACACACCTGTCTATATAAGACCTTACAGCTCACAGTGCATGTCAGAGCAAATGAGAATCATGAGGTCAAAGGAACTGCCTGAAGAGCTCAGAGACAGAATTGTGGCAAGGCACAGATCTGGCCAAGGTTACAAAAACATTTCTGCTGAACTTAAGGTTCCTAAGAGCACAGTGGCCTCCATAATCCTTAAATGGAAGACGTTTGGGACGACCAGAACCCTTCCTAGAGCTGGCCGTCTGGCCAAACTGAGCTATCGGGGGAGAAGAGCCTTGGTGAGAGAGGTAAAGAAGAACCCAAAGATCACTGTGGCTGAGCTACAGAGATGCAGTCGGGAGATGGGAGAAAGTTGTAGAAAGTCAACCATCACTGCAGCCCTCCACCAGTCGGGGCTTTATGGCAGAGTGGCCCGACGGAAGCCTCTCCTCAGTGCAAGACACATGAAAGCCCGCATGGAGTTTGCCAAGATGGTGAGAAATAAGATTCTCTGGTCTGATGAGACCAAGATAGAACTTTTTGGCCTTAATTCTAAGCGGTATGTGTGGAGAAAATCAGGCACTGCTCATCACCTGTCCAATACAGTCCCAACAGTGAAGCATGGTAGTGGCAGCATCATGCTGTGGGGGTGTTTTTCAGCTGCAGGGACAGGACGACTGGTTGCAATCGAGGGAAAGATGAATGCGGCCAAGTACAGGGATATCCTGGACGAAAACCTTCTCCAGAGTGCTCAGGACCTCAGACTGGGCCGAAGGTTTACCTTCCAACAAGACAATGACCCTAAGCACACAGCTAAAATAACGAAGGAGTGGCTTCACAACAACTCCGTGACTGTTCTTGAATGGCCCAGCCAGAGCCCTGACTTAAACCAAATTGAGCATCTCTGGAGAGACCTAAAAATGGCTGTCCACCAACGTTTACCATCCAACCTGACAGAACTGGAGAGGATCTGCAAGGAGGAATGGCAGAGGATCCCCAAATCCAGGTGTGAAAAACTTTGTGTGTACATTAATGAGAAAAAAAAATTGAACAAATGATTTTAGCAAATGGCTGCAATATAACAAAGAGTGAAAAATTTAAGGGGGTCTGAATACTTTCCGTACCCACTGTATGTACAGTAATCAACATTTGAAGTGGATCAAAAAAGTTAATCAAAGTTGTCCTAAGAACAAAGTTTTGATAACTTTGATAAAAGGTTTTGATCCACTTCAAATGTTGACTACTGTATTTAAGTTTGTGACACTAGCAAATGTCAGTCTGTTTTTAGTTATTTCACATTCAGTCAGTGCCAATAATGGACACAGCATGTGACATTCTCCACGTTACAGCACTGTACACATCAAGAGACACTGCATGCATCTATATAACCACAGGGGGTGGACCTTTATTGTGCTAGGCAAACAAAAATACCCCAGAAACCATCGGGCCAACTGAATGTGTGTGCATTGGTGGTCTAACCTGCATATGACCCGCAAAACAGATGCCTAGAATCAAAAGCAGAAAACAACCCAAAACCGCAAACGTCAGGCACAGCTCTTTACGCCTGACAGAGAGAGACAAAGAAAGAGAGTTATACAGTCTCAGGGCAAATGACTGTAGCACATAAAGACACATTCAGCACCAAAGTGTTAAATTGAGTCTGCCAGTGGGGTTTGCTTGTGTTCATGCCACTTACTGACTGGTAACAAACATCTGGATGACGTAGATGCAGAAAAAGATGAAGGTGGCACAACCGATGTAATATTTAAAGCTTGGCATCTCTATAGTCCTGTACTGAGAGAACAACACACATGCACTTTAATATTCGTTTATAACATGCAGACAACACATGGTGTATGAAACAACAAAAATCTCACAGTGTAAATAAATAACTGTTTGTCTGTCAGTCTAATGCATCCCAAAAGTTACATTTAAGTGAAGCCCTCAGTAAAACACTAACCTGCTTTTCCAGGTCTCGTTTAGTAAACCACAGCGTGAGGCCGGAGATCTCTTCAGACTTCACCCACTGCCTGGACACACACAAAATCTTTCTTCATTCGTTTCCATGTGTGCTAAATGTGCAACTTTAACCAAACTGGACTTAATTCCATCCAAAATGATTTAATGTGCTTGTTTATGTAAGACTAACTTGCTGGAGCTCAGATCATTGATGGTCGTGGTCATCTTGTCGTGAAGCTCTTCATCAAACTTAGTCTTCTGTGATTTATTCCTACAAGGACAGTAGACACAGATCACAGAGACAAAAACACACTTTGACCCATGAGGTAACACACACACAATGCATGTCTAAATGTGCATGGGCACTATGGGACAGGAAAGATGTTTATAGTTGTTGTCATGCTGTTATTGAGTTATATTTGACTGAAGCCAGTACGGGGAAGCTTGGGTGAATATGTGTAAAGTTTGTATGACTTCACAAATTTTGTAGTTAATACTTTGTGTAGTTAAGGTATCTAAATAGATAATAACAGAAAATTCTAATGTAGTTTTGTTGAGAATTGAGTGTGTGTGCCTGGTATTCACTACCTTATGGGGACCAAATGTCCACCAGTAATACCAGTAAATGTTGAGCTTATGGGGACATTTTTTTTAATATAAATCATACTAAATTAAATGTTTTGAAAAAGGTTTCTGTGAAGGGTAGGTTTAAGGGTAGGGTTAGTGTAAGGGGATAGAATATACAGTTTGTACAGTATAAAATCATTACATCTATGGGATGTGATGTGTGTGTGTATTTATGCGTGAGGGCTGTGGCAGACAGAATGCCTTGTGTTAGTTTAAACCCTGACAGAGAGTCCCTTTTGCAATGTGCCTCAACACAGCTCAGAAAGGAAAATGCTGTTTCCTTTCTCTCTCTTTGCAAGCAGAAACACAAGTTTGTCTAAGCCAAAAGTGCTCTGTAGGCTGGAAACACACCGTAGATGTACTGAGGGAGTGCAGCTATGGTCATGCTAACCATATGTCCAGTTAGCAGCGGCTAACTGAGCGTTTGGATTGTTAGTGTTGAAACTACGGGCCCCATAGAGCTGTCTGAGCCAGTATAGCTCCACTCACTTATATGTGCTCAAGGGAGGGGCAGGTAAAGAGAAGGGCTCCTCAAGAGACTCATCAAAGCTGTCAGAGAGCAACAGTGAGAAAGACAACTTCAACATCACTGCTTCAGTCAGCAAGACAAAAGACTCAAGACGTACTAAAGGGGAGATTTATAAAAAGCTGATTTTAAATAAACTTCATGCCATAGACCTTGTTTTTTCCAACTGAGATACACACAAGACAGACCAATAGATGACACAAACACCACTCACCTCTCTGTAATTTTGGTCGGTACTGATCTAAGAGGGATGTCCTAAAGAAAGAGACAAAAGTGAGAATCTTTCACACAGACTGTGAACCTTTGCACCCTTGCACCTCTGTGTGTAAATAATGAAGTAATTGACCTCACAACACCGATTACTTAACCACGGCCACCGCTTTTGAAGGATAAGTACTCTATCAAAATTATGTTGCGAGTCTACTCTCTCGCTTATGTACCCAATTATTCTAGAATCAATTACTAATTACTACACAGTTTATAATCGTGAAAAAACAAGTTTTTGTATCAGGTTATGTTGCACTAAATATAATGGTAGAAGATAAGAAAATGACAAGGGTTAATCTACCCAAGTGTCAAGAAGTAGGACAGTTCACGAAATTTCTGTCATGACAACTCTCGGAGAGATTGGCATGGTAATGGATATGGCAATGTAATGTATTTGGTCTTGGTGGAATAGATCTGCTAAACTGCTGGTGCTGCTGCTGATTATTGCTGCTGCTGCTGCAGAGCAAGTACAGAGACTTGCTACTGCCAATACATTCACAGACATGCTGCTGTGAGCAAGTAAGAGATGCTGCTACTGTACAATATAGCATACATGAATAACCCCTGGTAGCAGATCTATACAGGTGGAGCTGGGGAAGGTGGAGGGTTTCTGAAAGCGCGCTGCAGACTGCTAAAGCAAATACTGCCATGTAATTGAATGTTGAGCAACAGCACATTGGCTGCTGATGCAACAGCAACCAATCAGGCTGTGCTATGAGATAACGATGTGATTTCTAGCAGATTGAGTTAAGGACCTATCAGCCAGCGCCATCTAGAGTTTCATGACAGAACTTTGTATAAATATTGACATTAACAAACAAGAATAATGTGCAGCAAGACAGTTTCTGTAGTATATATATATATATATGTGTAGTCTTTATATTTAATGGAGAAAACAAATTATGGACGTGTAAAATTAATGAATGTTTCAATGTCAAATACAGACAAGCTCTATTTTGGATAAATTAGTTATTCCCCTTTCTAAAAAGATCTACCATACTCCATTCAACTAATTTTACTTTCCTTGCTGTTGGATGATTATTCAAAATTTAGTAATTTTTGCAATCTACGCAGAGTCTAATCCAACACTTGTATTTTTAGAGATTTAAGTCTTGTTTTGAGAACGAACAAAACTCTTTTCACTAGCTTCTGTGGATACCTATATAATAACATGCATAATAACAACACAATAATGTTGTGAATTTGCTAAAAAGGGTTTGTATGTCACAGAAAGCTTAGCAAGTTTGACAGGCAAACTGGCGGTTAAAAACAAGGCTTATCAGAGCCGCAATTTGATTGGCTATGTGGGCTGTCAGTCATTTATCTGTTGTGAGGTTAATTTTCATTTTTGAGCAATCTATTCCTTTAACGTATCTCTGACCTTGCAGCGACCCTTTCCATTGACCATAGCATCTGTGCAGAATTCCTCTCGGCTCTGCAGATGGGCAAACGGTTTGACGGCCCCCCATGACTCCAGGAAGCGTGTCATTCGCACAGATGCTCGCATCTTCAAACCGTCATTCACACGAGGCTTAGTGACACTGGGGGCCATCAGTGATAGATCTTTTGACTATACACACAAACATAAACAGCACACCAACGTATTAAGATTCATATACAGTGACATATAAATGGCAGGCACACACTGCTAATGTTTGCGTTAAATTTTCTACCCGTGGGTCTATGACCAAATAAGTCTTGATGTTGAGCTCTTTAAGGTAGGGGTCTCTCAGGTGACCATTCCCCTCCTCCACCTCATACGCTTTGTTCAAGTGCTTCAGAGTCGCCTCTGTGATGTGAACTCGTCTGATGGAGAAAAAGTAAAAGTAGCAGCTTATGAAGAAGGCCTGATATATGACATTATGATAAGGATAATATTCTGCGTGCAACTTTAACAATTTTCGTTTGATAAGTGATTTCATTGTTCATACCCTGGTAATCCACCTGACTCCATATGATTGGCTAAGGTGACATCATGTGACCAAACATCAAACTGCCACTTCCGTAAGCCAATCACACCACAGAGGACGTTTCCGGAATGCACACCTACTCGCATGTTAATATCTACACCTGTTGCCTCACGCACCTGCCTGCAAGTGATGATTAGAACAATAATCAGCCTTTCATCTGCCACATATCTTGACCAGTGCTAGAAAAAAAAACTATAAGGAGAAATGCTGTCCTAATGATGATGTGAATGTATATTTTACATGTGGTATAAACATATAAAGACTTACTTGATGGCTTCGCACATGTCAAGGCCCATTTTAACACAGTTTTTGGCATGATTTGGCAGGGAAACAGGGAGGCCAGACACACAGTAATAACAGTCACCTAGAATTTTTATTCGCATGCACTCATTCTCCTAAAGGGGAACAAACACAAGCACAAACAAAGACATCTAATATGTACAATTCTGAGCACAAGTATCTAATTTACCAATTCATCAATGAAATGTTTGTTCAGGACCCAAACTCATTGATGATCAGAATTATATTAGGTTAAATTATATTATGCTATACAGATTCAATTATACACAGTACCATTCTAAAATGTGAAGTCAATTCTATTTTTTTTTAAAGAAATTAATACTTTTATTTAGCAAGGGTGCATTACATTGATCAAACATTACAGTAAAGACATTTATAATGTTACAAAAGATTTCTATTTTTAAAAAAATGCTGTTCTTTTGTACTTTCTGTTCAAAGAATCCTGAAAAAATGTATCATAGTTTTCATAAAAAGCATATAAAGCAGCACAACTGTTTTCAACATTGATAATAATAAGAAATGTTTCTTGAGTAGCAAATCAGCATATTAGAATGATTTCTGAAGGATCACTTCATGACACTGAAGACTGGAGTTATGATGCTGAAAATTCGGCTTTGCTATCACAGGAATTATTTCAAAATATATTAAATAGAAAGCAGTTATTTTAAATTGTAATAATATTTCACAGTATTACAGTTTTACTGTATTTTTGATCAAATAAATGCAGCATTGGTGAGCATAATTATATTATATTATACACATTCAATCATATATAATCATACTTACTTTTGCAATCTGGTCAAATTTCCCAAAAAGTTCATTCAGCATGATCACAAGTTCTTTAGGAGAACAGTCACTGGCCAGACGTGTGAAACCCACAATGTCAGCATAAAGGACGCTAGCAGAAAGCAAGGGGAAGACAAAAAGAGACAAATGTTATGCGTTTTGGTAATTAGTTTTGGAACTAAAACAGAGGGAGAAAAAATGTGCTTGCTAGTTTGAATGTCAGGTCATGTTAAATAGGAAGAGAAGACATTTAGGAGTTGATATGACTTGTGCCGAGTCCTTTTTAACGAGGAGTCAGCTGGAGTCAGTGTCAGCTGTCTGAACGCCCAGGAAAGAATTAAAACTTCATAAACACGGCTCATGGAAATTAACCTTTAAGACCCAGCTGTTCTCAATGCTGACTACAAGACCAAACGCCCAAACACACACACACACACACACACACACAAACGTTCGTTTTTGTGAATTGTGGGGACATTCCATAAGCGTATTGGTTTTTATACTGTACAAACCGTATTTTCTATCCCCCTACACTACCCCTACCCCTAAACCTAACCATCACAGGAAACTGTGCACACTTTTATCTCACAAAAACTCATTCTGTATGATTTATAAGCCTTTTGAAAAGTGGGGACATGGGGTATGTCCTCATAGGTCACCCTCTCCTTGTAATACCTATGTAATGTCATTATACACATTTGTGTCCTGATATGTCACAAAAACGTGTGCGCGCACACACACACACACCATGTCATCACACTCCTAATGAACAAGTTCAAAAAGAGAGCGGACCCCATAAATCTCAGCAGGTGAACAGCTCGCTATTGTTTGCTCACACACACAGGTGAGTGAATTTGTGTTTTATCTGAGCAGCTGTAAGCTGTCTATCTAAATATAAACGGCTGCCTGAGAACCATGCATTGTGAGCATGGACAAAAACATATTAATAGATGCACCCCACCCCCCTCTCTACTCTTGGGGTTGATGGGAAATAAAACAAATTAAATGAGTGGCCTCATGATGAGCACTCTGAGAGTTAGGACTAACAGACAGACCATTCATTCACTATCAGGACTTGATTAATGAGGAATGGCAAAATTAGAGAATGAAAACAGAACAACGAACAAATGCCTCTAGAATTGTAAGACAGCATTGATGAGTATATGTGCATATGCACAATGATGTGTGTATGTTACCTGACATTCTCGTGTCTCTTCACGTAGAGACTGTGGAAGTTGTTGTCCTGGACCATACGCTGCTGTTCCTCTTTATCTTTACACTTGCAGCGTTCCATTATGGCCAACTTCATCTTCATGGAGATGTACACAGGAAGGACTGACAGTAAAAGGTTTTCCTACAGAACACACACACACACACACAATTTGTTGTTGTGAATTGTGGGGACATTCCATAGGCGTAATGGTTTTTATACTGTACAAACCGTATTTTCTATCCCCCTACACTACCCCTACCCCTAAACCTAACCATCACAGGAAACTGTGCACACTTTTACTTTCTCACAAAAACTCATTCTGTATGATTTATAAGCCTTTTGAAAAGTGGGGACATGGGGTATGTCCTCATAGGTCACCCTCTCCTTGTAATACCTATGTCATACCCACGTCATTATACACATTTGTGTCCTGATATGTCACAAAAACGCGCACGCGCAAACACACACACACACACACACTTGTTTTTGTGAATTGTGGGGACATTCCATAGGCATAATGGTTTTTATACTGTACAAACCGTATTTTCTATCCCCCTACACTACCCCTACCCCTAAACCTAACCATCACAGGAAACTGTGCACACTTTTACTTTCTCACAAAAACTCATTCTGTATGATTTATAAGCCTTTTGAAAAGTGGGGACATGGGGTATGTCCTCATAAGTCACCCTCTCCTTGTAATACCTATGTCATACCCACGTCATTATACACATTTGTGTCCTGATATGTCACAAAAACGCGCACGCGCAAACACACACACACACACACACACACACACACACACACACACTTGTAATACCTATGTCATACCCATGTCATTATACACATTTGTGTCCTGATATTTCACAAAAACATGCCCAGAGAGACAAACACACACACACTTAAAGATAACACCCATAATATGTACTACGTTGAGTTTAATGTTAAAGTCTATTTGCAAATTGAACATATGAATCCATAATTACAGTAATATTAATTTCATTCTCTAATCTCAAGTGTCCTAATCTTTTTCAATTTCTTCTGTTGTTTGACTGTAACAGATTAAGTGTCACCAGGCTGAGATCTGGACTATGAGAATGTAATGGGAAACTAACAGATTATATGGTATCAATCAGATGAAGAAAGCATTGTATTCACTGTCTTATAAGGACACTTTTGCTCTGTGTGTATGTGTGAATGTTGTCTTTAGGGTTCACCATTAGGACATTGTTTCTGAGCTTTACTATAATGAACATATACTGCCAGGGAGGTTAATAGCCTGCCATTAATCCTGCTTTTCAGTGTTCTCTTTATTTGATGTCACTTCCTTAACAACAGTCATAACAAACTGAGAAACAACAATTCCTTTGATTGTAAAGAAACAGGATAAACTTATTCCATGATAAACTTATGCCTCCTTGAATAAAATTTTCAATGTATAATATAATCCTCAGCTGTCAAATGTAAAGATGAATGAAGCATTAACTAAATTGAAATAATTAAAAAGGTTTGCAAGAGAAAATTCCCAAAGCTTATATTCAAAGTTTTTAAAAAATAAATAAATAAAGTGAAGGTTATTTAAGCCTTATGTTGACTGAATACCTGGCAAACTGAAGAGAAATTTGTTTGAAGGATCTCAGTCTTGCATAGTTCAAATACTTGGGCAGTTTGAAAAGAGATTTGTAGATTGAAAGCTGTGGTTGCTATAGTGTTGCTAAGCAGTGGCCAAGGTTCCGAGTGGTTGCTATAGGACCGAAGATGGCTATATGCTAGGATGTTCTGGGTGGTTTGTCAGCTAAGGCCAAACTGTTAGTCCAATCCATTAGAAAATATATGACAACTAATGTCAGAACAGACTGAAGGACTGTGCTAAGTAGGCTTGGGTATCGAGTATCGAGTATCGATTGGAACCGGGACTAGCTTTGCGATTTTCCCGGAATCGTTCAAAAGTTTAAATTTCGATTCACACTCACAGTCCGCCGACTGGAAGAAGAAACCGCTGAACACCAACGAAGAAGCGTCCATCGGAAGTGTTGGCATAACCGAGCGAGTCGAACATGGATAGCGTGCGTCGGCGGTCCAAAGTGTGGCTTCACTTTTTTTAAACAGAACGAAATCTCGCCAAAATGCAACATTTGCGGCAAGATTGTTTCGTGCATAGAAGTGTGCACGTCGAACATGATAAAGCACCTCCGAGTTCATGACTTCGGTAAAGTTGGTTTTATATTCGCACATTCGGGCATCCGTATTCAATAGCTTTGTTAATCACACTACATTTGACATTCAGTGGACATTCACAAGTAAATATGCCATTAAAACAATACTTGCCTATTTTGATCGACTGTGAAAAATGTTGTAAGTTGACAATCGTTGGTTGTCAATATCATGTCGCTGCTTAAAATTCGCAAACATTAATTTATTGCACATTTATTGGAAAGTCTGAATTTATCAGAAGTCCGAATGTGCGAATATAAAACCAACTTTACCGAAGTGAGTTCATGGAGTAGAAATAAATGTGTGCACAGCAGGAGATACTATCTGTCCAGAACGCTCACGCATCCTGCCTGAGAAGGCAGATATGATCATTTTCCTAAACAAGAACTGTTTCTGATTTTATACTGTACCTGCTGCTAATCTGGACTGGGTTTTACAAGTTGTTTCTTATTGTTTATTTGCTATTCTGCACCAGGTTAGCCCATCAGTGGGAGCACGGTAACATGTTCAAGTACCTGCAGCATCATACACTCATGTGTAAATGTGTTTTCATGGTTTTCAAAAATAAAGCTCTCTTGAGGAAAGTGTACCCCTGTGAAAATATATTCATAATTTATAATATTTATATTCAAGTTCATAGATTTGATATTTAAATTGTAGTTGAAAACAGCCCTGTGAGAAATTCATAGTAAAGTTCATAAAAAGTAAAAATTTCATAGAATTAAAATTGATGGAGAAGGTCAGACTATTTCCTTCAGAAAGACCGTTGGTTAGCTAGCTCATTTAAAATATCCTAAACTTTTTTTGACCCTGCCTGTTAAAAGAATCGGAATCGAGAATCGTTAGGAACCGGAATCGAAACAAGGAATCGGAATCGTTCAAATTCAAACGATACCCAACCCTAGTGCTAAGTTAGATAGACTTAGTTAGTTCACCCTAAAATCAATCAGTTCGAATCAGTGGTTCGGAGCATGTAACAAACAATCTCAAACTGCCAAAGTCACGTGATTTCAGTAAACAAGGCTTCGTTACGTCATAAGTAGGGGTGTGACGAGACAGGTAGCTCACGAGACGAGACACGAGATTGAGTTCACGAGAATGAGACGAGATTTTTACACACTATTTTTAAGAAATCCTCAATGGCGAAAATAAATGACTAGGAAAAATATTCTGCAGGTGTATTTGAAATGTTTTAACTAATCATCTTGTAATGAATGTCATTTCAGTTCTACTTTCTGAGTATGAATTATCATATGCAGTAAAAGACAACAATACTAAAGCACAGTAAAAGGTTTTGCCACTAACTCAACTGACTGACTTCTCTTCTGTATGATTTCAGTCTCTTCAGACCTTACTGTACATGATTTATGAGCTTCTACAACCTTTGACCTCCTAACTGAACTTCTTTCCACAAACTGATCATAGAAATAAAAACAGTATAAATAAAAATGGTGACACTTTACAATAAGGTCTCATTTATTAACATTAATGAATTAACCAACATCAACAATGAGCATTTGCTACAGTATTTAATAATCTTTGTTTATGTTAGATAATAAAAATAGTCATTCATTGTTAGTTCATGATAGTTCACAGTGCATAAACTAATGTTAACAAATGAAACATTACTGTTTGTGCTTAATAAGATTAAGAGAAAACTGTTATTCATTTTTATGGTAACACTTTACAATAAGTGCAACCATAATCGCTCACTCTCAATATTCAAAGTGCAAATAAGACCAAATTTATCTTTGATACAGAGCTAAGAGATGGATACAACTACACTTCCCAGCCTAAAACAGCTTTCATATTGAGAGATATTTGTATTCATCAGGGAGCCGCTCTCAAAATGCGGGGTATTGAAATCGCGTTTGAATGCGCGCTCGCGTTTACTTTCACTTTCGCGATCGCGCGTACTGGAGCGGCGGCGACCGTTATCCAACTGTATTAAATGTTTTTTTATTTAAATACAAAGCAAAACGACAGCGGAGACGCAATGTAAACGTAGTGGTGGCATATTCTTTCCTAATCATCCTAACCACTCTGTCATGGCAATATCACGAGACTACTTTTCGCCTAGAAGAGAAATATCGTCACATTTTAATCTCGCGAGATCTCGTGACACGAGATCTCGTCACACCCATAGACATAAGGTGTGTTCGACATCGGCGGCGGCTGGATGCAACCGATCGGCGAGAGTATCCGCGTGCAGTCAGGGAGGAGCTGAAAACGGAGACGTGAAGTCGGACACTTTCTGCTTCTCGTAGTGACACTCACGTGGTGTTTGCATACTTTATCACAGCTGAAGTGAAATAAATGCAATATTTGACTAATACACTGATGTTTCAGAGACATTTTCATTCAAAACTTTATGTACTGCTTACAGCGTCTGTTTACAAGAATAAAGTTCAACATAAGCATATTATATTATTTAAATAACAATGTAGTGGGGTCTACGTTTTTTATCAGTTTTATTTTGATAAACATGACACAATACAACATCGCGACTACATGAAAAGAGCTTTAACTGTTATAAAAACACAGATTTTTGAGCTTTAGTGGAGCTGAAGGCGTGACAATAAACACGAAACACACGTGATCGTTGTCATGCGGTGAATCCGGCCAATCATGAAACAGCTGTGTCGTCATCAGAGCTCGTGCAGCTCCTCTTGAGAAACTGCGCTGGCTGACTCAGGCGGCTGATCTCGAATCGCTCTCGCGGTACTTTGAAGCCATATATCACAGTCACATGGTGTCGGCGCTGTCTCAAGTCGGACAAAATTTCTTACCGGCATGCACTGCTTCAAGTCAGCCGCCGATAGGTCTGTGCGGCGCTGCATGAGCTCGAACACACCTATTATAATATGTCTATGGTCACACCCCTAAGTGTTTCAAAATTTCATTGGTTCACGTGACTTTGGCAGTTTGATACACGCTCTGAACCACTGATTTGAAACAAAAGATTCGTAAAGCTTTGAAGCTTCATGAAGCAGTGTTTTGTAATCGCCCTTCACTAGATATTGTTGAATAAAGTCATTATTTTGTTTTTTTGGCGCACAAAAAGTATTTTGTCACTTCATAACATTAAGGTTGAGCCACTGTAGTCACATGAACTGTTTTAAATATGTCTTTAGTAGCTTTCTGGGCATTTGAAAGTCTAAATTAACTTGCTGTCAATGCAGGCCTCACTGAGCCATCGGATTTTATCAACAATAATCCTAACTTGTGTTCTAAAGATGAACGAAGGTCTTACGGGTGTGGAACGACATGAGGGTGAGTAATTAATGACAGAATTTTCATTTTTGGGTGAACTAACCCTTTAAGCCCAAAAGGCATTCGTACAGTGTGCAACGTAAATTTCATCATCAGCATAGTATGTACATACTTTACATGTGCAGCCAGACTTTCCTAATCAGCTGACACAAGCGCCTTGATTTTTATGTTTTTTTGGCACTTATTAGTTGGTCTGCAATGTGGCAACACTGGCTGGGCCGTTGTTTCACAGATAGAAGAGAAGAGATGGAACAAAAAACAAACAACTTCTGGACAAAGCAATAACAACAGACGCCCACTTTGATGAGGGGGTTAATAAGAGATACCTGCAACCCTATTTTAAAGAAGTACAAAGACATTTTTATCGCTCATAACTTCTGGAGAGAAATAGTGCAATAGTGGATAAAGATTAAACTTTCAAGCAAGCATGTGCTGATCGCCTGTGTTCATGCGCACTATCAAATGGAAAACTTTATATACAGTTTCTCTAAAACAGACAGTTTGATGCCCTTACATACCAGACAATAGAAAACAACACATAAATTGTAAGATATAATGGGTGATGTGTATTTGAACATGTATATTTACACACAACATAATTTGTATTTGTTTATATATATATATGTTTGCTTTGGCTGTGTCTGTGATGTGTTGAAGTGAAGTCGTATGAGCACCTGCTGTCTCTTCTCAATCTCCAGTTTCATGCGAATGCCGAGGCAGCGAAGAGTATCCTGAAATGTCTGCCTGAGAGCTTTCTCCATCAGAACCTTATGAAAAGCCCCAACTGTAGTTCCACAAACAAACACCACAGCATTTGACAGCAACTAGAGAGATAGAGAGAGAGGCTGACTTTGAACATTTTAACATTGAGGTGTTACATCCTTTTCAGCTTCTTTACATACAGACTTGTTGAAGCTGAAAACCTGCTTTCCTTTCTATCAACCCTAATGTGGATTTAATTTTACCTGATTGGTGATGAGGTGTCTGGTGTGGATTTTGGACACTGTGAGGTGCACCGAAAGAACAATGATGTGAGACAGAGAGGAGATGATACTCAGGATTACAGCATAGCTCATCTGGAATGGCAGCATGGTGTAGACTGTAATGATGATGAAGAGGAAGAAGGGCACCTGGAGAGAACAAGATGAAGAGTTCAACATCAACATTTATTTAAGACTGACCAGTGTTTAATTACAGATTACTGGCCATATGATTGAATGTATGACAGTGAAAACATAAGAAAATTCCTGCTGAGAAAAGTAGCAAGTCTCTGTAAATTATTAAAGCTAGTGTGTTACCTGGTCCCATGGTTGTATTTCTTCAATCCCAAAAATAAAGGCAAAGCCCATTGTGAGGTGTGTGGCCCACACGGAGAGGCCAAGCAAAGTTCTCCATCTCTGAGAGAGGGTCTCTGTACACACTAATATAAACACAGCCAGGAACAAACACAACGCTCCTCCCACAACTCCCACAAATACACCATGGCCCTGTGCATCCTGAAACACATACACACATGGAGAGAGCAAGGTGTTTAGGGCAAACACACATATCACACAAGACAGCTTATTCAAAGGTTTAGGAAAAAGCAGCGTGTGTGTGTGTGTGTGTGTAGGAGTTGGTGTATGTGCTGGAGTGCATAAGTTTCCAAAGAAATAAAGAAATCTGTTTAAAATAAATTTGGCTGAAAAATGCAAACATAAAAATGCAGGAGCCAAAAATCCTCAAAAAGCTCCAGAGATCACTTGATTCCATCTGTCACAGAGCTAACTCTAGTTTAAAACCAGACACCATCTGAGTGAGCATTAATAGCTGCAACACAATTATGACAAAGGAAAAAAAAGGTTAGTTATAGTCCTCTAATTTGATGTTTGCACATTCCAGACAGGCTGTGGATGTTTTAGTGACTCTTTCGACAGGTTACATCATTACAACAGTAGTGAGCAGCAAGTGAGTCATTTAAATCCTGCAATCAACCAATTCATTTAAACACATCGATTCATTCAGGAATAAAACAAATAACTTATGACAGTCATTTAATCATTCACTTAGCAGATTCATTCCAAAACACTGATTTATTCAGTTCATTCTACAGTGGCTCAGTTTGGAATTATTTTTGTTTGGTAGAGAATTAAAAGTGAAAGTAAAGACTTTTTAATAGTTACAAATAAATGTATTTTTATATAAATTACATTTTTCTGAATT
>RJVU01042553.1:3300968-3314933 GCA_003731715.1 Anabarilius grahami
TATAGTGTAAAAAAACAACATAATGGAGATATAATTAATTTTGAAATTTTATTAACTGTTAACAATGAGATCATGTGGTTTTTATAATCAATTAACACTGCTTTTGTCATTTTTTACAATATGGACAAAATTTGTCACCAAAAAAGTTATTCGGTTTAACCAAAGTTTTGGTTTTACCGAATTACACTTTTGGTTATACTGAATGATGATATTTTCAAACAATGCTAACAGACTGATATCTAGCTAGCTGGCAAAAGGACAATCAAACATTTTATATTTACTACAAGTTTTTAAAATATTATAAAATATTATATTATACCTTCTGTTTCGGGTGAATGCTTCAAACAGTTAAAAGACAGTTAGTTACTTTGCTTCATGACCATGTGGTCATTTGCAGGTGTCTGAATGATGTCACGTCCTGTCACATGATATTGACCGCATGATTAGATCCAAAATGGTCCCTTTATATTGGTTATTCCGAATGACATCAATGAAATTCGTTTTTCGGACATTCTTTCTCATAGCAATGCAATGACTTCACAAAATTTTAATACCATTTTGCACTGTTAATATATGATGTTATTAAATCATGCCACAATAAAAAAAATATATACATTTATTACATTTTAAGATATTTTTATCACAAATGAAATGGCTGTATTGGCCTTTGGACGGTTAAACCGAATGACCTTTTGACACTTCAAAAACTTTAAAAGTACCTTAATATGTAGCAAAATATAATTAAAACCTTTTGGATTCAATAAAACAGATCCAGTTGTACGACATCACATACTTTGGATGTCATATCTCTGTTTTTTATTATTATTAAGGCCTTTGGACAAAAAAATGAACTGTCACGTCATTGACCCATATACAAACTGGAGTGCCATTTGACTACAGTATTTTTTTTACTGTTTTTCTATAATTTTTTTACTAAAGTTTTTACTGTATTTTTGATGAAATGAGTGCAGCCTTGAACAACTTTGAACAGTAGTATAATCTCCAAATCTCTAAACACATAGAGTACATATATAGAGTTGGATTATTAAAATGATTAAATGACACTATCAGACTAAAAGTCATTACCTGTGTGGGCAAATCTCAGCGGTAGGTTGACCCAGCCACTCACCCACCCACCAATATACACACTCACCGCAGTGAGTCCTCCACTCATGTTCACCCATTTAAATCAACCACTCTGAATTACCAATGAGATACTTAACTTTCAAACAGAGCACAAAATACATACCTCAGTCCACAAGCATACAGAAACTTACACCTACACATACCCCCATCATCCTATGGGCTTTGTGAAGGTTCAAATAAATAGTAAAACAAAATACACACACACGCCCACACACACAGAGAGCAACACTGGTTGTAATTCTGCTCCTCCCACGGCCAGTTGGTGTAGAGAGAGGAGGTTACAGTAGTTCTCACAGATGGTATAGTGCTTATCTGCTAAAGAAATTAACAACAGAGGTGCGGAAGGAGCGTTCACGGCCCCTCTTCACATCCAGCTTATCCCAGAGAAGGTTTATGTGCAAGTTTATGTGATAATGTGCCAAAAGAACCAGAGAGAAAGAGACTATCATACAATGTGCCACATATTCCCCAAGAAAAAGCAATTCCAATGGACTTTGCATAAACTACCAATTATTACAATTAAAACACTCAATTTCCTGTCACGGATAATGCCAGTTTACATCAGCATTGTGATCATCAGGCCTCAGATTACGCAACTACAGAGGATCAGCACCTCAGTAGCCACAGGATTATGTAAGAGAGGCTGCTTCAATCATCAGACACCATCTGAACAACAAGGACAAACATGATCCAGAAAGAAGAACAATGCATGTTGAATACTAACTTTGCTGTGTCTTTCCTAATTTTAAGCGAATGGGTGTTGGAGCAGTGTTGGAACTGAAGTCTGCAGGAAGGTAGCCCTCCAGGAGCAGGGCTGGCTTCCCCTGCTTTTGAGTGTGTAAGCGTGTATACTGTGTGAGTGCATTTGCATGAATGTGACATCTCACCAGTTTCAGGCTGAAGAAGAACACTAGCAGTGTGGCACAGGTGAGCATGCTCAGTCCCAGCAACAGAACGAATGGCTGGTCTTGGCTAATGCCAGAATATTTCCTGTATAATGCTTCCTGTTTCAACTTCTGCTCGTTCAGCAAGTACTTCCCTTTTGCTGGCATTCTGACCAAAGGCAGTGAGGCGGCTAAATAATACTGGCCTACCAAAGCAGAGTGATCAGATGCCACAGAAATACACCTCCTCCCATCCAGCAGAGTGCGGCTATATTGAAATTCCCATAGAAACCATGTGAGAGTGTGTGGGAGGTCATTCCAGTGCTGAACACTTCAGCTCTACCCTCCACAGCACCATTCTGTGCATGTCCTTTATGATCCTTCTTATTTTTGTATTTTTCCCGTCACTCTGGTTCCTCCTCCTAGTCCTGTTGGAGAGAGCTTCAGGGTTCCACTGTGTGTGCGAGTTGAATGAAAGGTGATGCAATGCAATTATGGATTCTTCAACAGTCCAAAAATTCCTGTCACACAAAAAACAGAGTTAATTGTTAGATGTTTATTTATTTATTTATTTAACAGGGACATTGCACAATACATATATTGTACAGACAGAGATAGCTACAAGCTAATTTTCATCTGTTGTCCCTGGGCAGAAGCAAAGTAACAGCATGTTCACAGTGCATTTAAACAGCCTATCACATAATCACCTATATACAAAATTTAAAAAACAGACAAACAACACATCCAACATTAACAAAGCCCCATCCCCAGATCAAATCCACACAGTCCAAATACATTACATTTGATACATTAGAGATTCTTCAACAAGTCTGCGCTAATGACAACACACCTGATTATCCTTCAACCATTTCTTTATATTAAATTTGAAATTATTCAAAGTATTGCACTCTCTAAAAGTTAAAGGTAAAGAGTTCCACATTCCTGCAGCTTTGACCGAGAAAAACCATGTGCTCCAATGATGCATGATTTGACCATGTGCTCCAATGATCACACTAATATGACACCTACTATAGTCATTCTGACCCACATTGAGAAACACTGAAAATAAAGGGCTAGTTCACCCAAAAATGAAAATTCTGTCATTAATTACTTACTTTCATGCCGTTCCAAACACTCAAGACCTTTGTTCATCTTCAGAACACAAATGAAGATCTTTTTGATGAAATCTGAGTGATTTCTGTACTCTCCATTGACAGATATGCAACTACCACTTTGACGCTTCAAAAAGTTCATAAAGAGATCGTAAAACTAATCCCAGAGCGGTTTAGTCCAAATTTTCTGAAAAGACATTTAATGATGTTTATATGATGAAGACATTTAATTTAGGCTTTTATTCACATATAAACATTGATCAACTCACACATCAGGTGTGGTAAATAGAAGCTCAATCATGTTTGCTTGACACATGCGAGAACCAATGAGGTTCATTATCAAGTGTTACGCAGCAGGTTTCAGCTTCCCAAGAAGCTCTCGTGCATTCTCACTCATCAAGTAGGTTCAGTTGAGCTTCTGTTTATGTTCGTTGATCAATGTTTATATGTGAATAAAAGCCTAAATTCAATCTGTTCATCATATAAAGAGATTGTGTCTCTTCAGATAATTTGGACTAAACCACTCAATTCATATGGATTAGTTTTATGATCTCTTTATGAACTTTTTGAAGCGTCAAAGTGATAATTGCGTAGCTGTCTATGGAGTTCTGAAATAGCTCAGATTTCAATAAAATGATCTTCATTTGATCTTCATTAATGAAAAAAGAATTTAAATTTTTGGGTGAACTAACCCTTTGAAGAGATATGAAACAGAAATGAAACTTACCCTCAAATTGTTCCTAACCAGTATGAGTTTCTCTCTTCTGTTGAAAACAAAAGAAGATATTTTGAAGAATGTTGGTAACCAGACAGTTGACGGTAGTCATTGACTTCCAAAGTATTTTTTTTCCCACTATAGAAGTCAGTGGTTACAATCAACTGTTTGATTACCAAACATTCTTCAAAATATCTTATTTTGTGTTCAACAGAAGAAAGAAACTCATACAGGTTTGGAATAACTTGAGGGCAAGTAAGTGATGACAAAAATTTTAATTCTTGGGTGAACTATCCCTTTAAGGAGCTTTTCATTTAGAAACTAACTTGGGGTTGTTTCAAAAGCTGTGGAATCATGCATCAAGTTTAGAGAGCACATTTTCAGGTCAACTCTCCTTAGATCTCTATAAACACTGCTCTGTTCAATCATTCCCACACTGGCGGCTCTCTGTGCCAGTAAAAAGGCTTTTTTCAACATTTGTGTGGATTCAGTGCTCTCTTCATTACTGAGCCTAATGCTGATGGCTGCTGTCCATGGCATCCTTTGGCAAAACCTGCAGCTACACTCAGATTGAGAGGAGTGGAGCTTTACAAAGAAAAACCTGAGTGAACACTGAACACAGATTATGTCCACGGTGCAGGCAGTTGTTAATGGTCTTACTATGAAGCCCATTTGAGTGGAAATGTTTCTTGAGCAGAAAATCAACATATAATAATTTCTGAATGATCATATGACACTAAAGACTGGAGTAATGATGCTGAAAATTCAGCTTTGCCTTTGCAGGAATAAGCTTTCCTGTAGCTCAGTGGTTAGAGCATGGCACTAGCAATGCCAAGGTCATGGGTTCGATCCCAGGGATTGCACATACTCAGATACAAATGTATAGTATAATGCAATGTAAGTCGCTTTGGATAAAAGCGTCTGCCAAATGCGTAAATGTTATTACATTTTTAAATATATATATATAACAGTTCTTTTAAATTGCGTTAATGTTTCACAATATATTATACTGCAATTTAGATTAGCATAGCCATGGTTAGCATAAGAGACTAGTGTAGTGTAAAAATCTACAGTACATACACTAGAGGGCTTTTCACACTGCGCTTAACTACAGATTATCGTCGTTTTAAACACCGCTTTTAAACCTGGGTAAAGGAGCGTTTCACACTTCTTACTGTAGATGTAAATGTGAGGTTAGCACCGCTTTTTACCTGAGGTTATAAAACCCTGCTCTGCAGCAGGGTTAGCACCGCTTTTGTGGTGTTAACTCCACATTACGGTGCCAAACTTGCACAGTGTGAAACGATGCGGTGTTAGAATGTTACAACTGGATGGTTATTCACGCGCTTTGGGCAGTCTGGAAACACTGCGTGATGTATAAACAGACATTTCTGCGTATGACAGGAAAAATGTCAAACGGCGATGGAAAACGTGACAATTGGAGTGAAGAAGAAACCGTCATTCTTATCTTTATAATTCAAAAAGTTCACTCAGAAAAAAACTTTAGCAAGTCAGCAATGTGTAATATGAGGATGTGCAATGCTAGAGTTTTAAACTGGTCACGTGCTGCGTTTGTCCGGTCACGTGCTGCGTTTGTCCAGTCAGTGACACCGACACTCAAATATGCAGATAAGGACTTTATCCCAGGGTTTAGGAATGTGCAGTGTGAAACAGTAGCTTATGAATACCCAGGATTAACTGTTAACCCCGGGTATAGTATAAGCAGTGTGAAACGTGAATAAAGATAACCCAGGATTTCATTTACCAGGGGTTTAGAATGACCCAGGATTAACAATTTCAAGTGTGAAAAGCCCTTAGTTGACCTCCCTTATCGACTAGTTAGTTGTTGGACATCTAGTTGATTAGTTTATCGTCGTCATCATCATGACTCATCCCTGATCTGAATGTGCCGGAAAACAATCTGCATCAATACATCCTCGTTCAGGTGGAGGAAACAGTCCACCGAAGAAGAGGATCAAAAGAGTCTCTGTAAATAAGCTGCATCCAAAGGTCATGATTTCTCATTGCAGGTTATTATTGTTTGAGGAGGGCAACCAAACGATCATGGAAGCGTAAGCAACAGCTTCACATCCGAATGCACACACACCATGAACACACTAAACCATCAAGAGTGTTTCAAATGACGCTAAACCCGGCTGTGCTGACGCATTGCTGACAAAACTGATCACTGATAACAGCACTAAAACCAAGAAATATTTTGTCTGTTCTCATTTCCTGTAAATTCATTGGATTACCAAAAAAGTATTAGAAATATCCTCTAACACTATTTAAAAAAGCTGAAAGTCAAAGGACAAGCTCCATTGAAGTGCCCCTGAAAAGAAGCACAGAAAAAAGCAGAGAAAGAGAGAGAAAGAGAGAGAGAGAGAGAGAGAGAGAGAGAACTGGGATTCTCCACTTTTTTCTCTTTGTTAAGGGTCATTAAAGACCTGAATGACAGTACCATGTCACTCTCTCACTCTCCCACTCTCCCAGACAAATGCACCCAAGCCAACAAGCAGCCTTTATATTCCCAAACTAAAGTTACCATGGCAAAGGAACAATCCAACAGGGCAATAACCGAAAGAAAGACAGAGAGAGGGTGGGAGAGACAGAAGGAATGAGAGTGAATAGTCTTTCCATGCGGAAACAGGGAGGGTCAAATCCTCCTGGCTGCTGCTGTAGTTCCTGGAAGCGCACAGCAAAGAGCGGTGAAGCTCTGAACCTGCACAATGATGTGATGCTTAACATTACACAAGCATAGGCAGGCCCGCATTAACACATAGGGTCCTGGGGCTATAGCAAACTGTTCATAGTCTTGGTGCCACATAATTTTCTACCGCAGGAATAATTAGTTTTTTTGTTTTTTTTGTTTTTTTTAATCATATCATTAACACACAGAGATACAATGTAGGGCTGGGTAAAAATATCGATTTCTCGATTTTAAGCGATTCTCATTTTTGCGAACCGAAATCGATTCTTAAATCCCAAGAATCGATTAGTCGAGTCTGTTTTCAGTTGATGAATGAACAGAACATGCAGCGCCTCCCATCTAATAATCAATAATCTTTGTGCTTTGTTACTTTTGATATGAAGCAAAGTCTCAGATTTCAAATGATGTCCATTTTATTATGAGATTCAAAAAATAAATACAGTTTTGGCGCTCTTTAATATGGCGTGACAGACCGCTGTAACGCCTCAGTTCAAGAGAAGCGGCAGGACGAGCGCATGTGAACATCCTCTCCTCCGCTTTATTACCAGTTACAGCGCGAAATAAACACGACTAAACATCTGAAGGTATGTTAAAGGATACGGTACAACTTACCGAAATCCTTATCATATCTCATGTAATAGCTCAATCAGAGTTTCAACCGAGGAAAGACGTCAATAAAACAGCTTGTAAACAAAGTCACGTTATGTCATATTTACCTCAGAAAAACATATTCAGTGACCATAAACTCATTAGTCAGCTAGAAAAGTGAACTCTAGAGAGCAGCATTCTGATAAATACATGCATCATTACATTATGATTTTTAATGTTCTTCAATATTTAATGCATGTTTGAAAAAGTCAGTTATGATAGTCACGATTTAAATGTTTATTATTTAAAAAAAGAATTGGAGTAGAAATATTATGATTATGTAATTCTATATTTTATTTAGGCCTATTATAAAAAACATCATTTAGTGTTATTTAAGTGTTTGTATATAAATAAGTTAATTTTAACCTTCAATATTATAATGTATTACCAACTGACTCCCATGTGTAGTTTACAGCATTAGTTGAGATTTTTTTCCTCTAGAAAAATTGCAATGTACTGTATCTGATATACTACATCCAAAATAATCAATATCGAATTGAATCGTAAGCATGTGAAAGAAATCGAATCAAATCGTGAAAATTGTGATAATACCCAGCCCTAATACAATGTATTGAATCTCTATATAAAATATACAAATATATCAGACTACAACACATTAAAAACATAAATGCATTAACACCAAATATGAGGTCAAAGCAAACAGGTTTCCAGAAACAGCAACAACTTTTGAGCATATGACTGCCTTAAAGGCCGACTGAAGTGCCTTGAAATGTGCAGCATTATTCAATGTGTTGACGTAACTTCCACTGAAACAGGAAGACAGGGCGGAATATATCAAACAATAGTGAAGCCAATAGCGTTTCGTTTATATTACAGCTTGGCCAGAGGCGTTGAGCTCGGTAAAGCCACAGTTTCCTCTTAATCTAACAGCTTTTCCTCCATATCGCTTCAAAATATAGCATTCTGTACAGAATTTAAATGGGTCCGATATGTTTTCTGGTATGCGCCGACTCGCTCATATGATCCGCTCTGTGCTATTGTGTCTCTGGACTGGAGCAGACTGCGTGTGCCCTGCGGTGGTTCGCTTGACACTAACGTGAAACCAGACTTCATTCACCCAAATGGAAAGCATATTTACATTGTGAATCATTCCCTATCCCCAATATAGTGCAATATGTGCCATTCACCATGTAGAAAATAGTAAATGTGTAAAAAACTATTTCAGCCACAGCTTCAGTGTCTATTTATAATGTAGGGGGCGGATGCTTTAGATTCTAGAGAGCATTTGATTGGACAGAAAATCTGATGAGAAGCTGAAGTGCAGAGTGATGTCATCAAAATCATTGATTCATATTGGCGGAAGTGAGAGACTGTAAGTTTTGAATGCTTATAACTTCTAAATGCGAATTTTGTCATTGTTTTGGAGCACACTGGCTTATAGATACCAGTAAGGCTAACATATTCATAGGGCTGCACGATAAATCGCAATTAACATGAAATCGGGCTTATACCGATTTGGCGTAGTGCGATTATGAAATCACAAAGGCTGCGATTATTTTTAAGCATGGCTCTGTGATCAGTAGTAAATGCAGCTCCAACTGAAAACAGTAAAGGAGTTTGAGTCGCTTATAACGTGCATTTGAAAAAGCAAAACATGTAAAACATCTTTCCAAACATGAGAAGCATTTATAAACCTCTTGTCCAACAAAAGACATTTAATAATATGTTTTTACTCCAAACTCACTTCATAACATTAGTTGAGTGTTTGAAAACATCCTTCTGTGAGATGATGTGGCTTCAACATATTATTTCATAGTATTCTATACAGTGATAAAGGCTGTCGATTAGCATTGAAGTATTAATATACTTTATTATCATGAAAATACCCGAGAAGGCTTGAAGAACTCAGATAAACCATATATTATCATAGTCGTGTGTTTATTAGTCATGTTTAATCAATCAAAGCATTTCAATCTTCTGTTTATTCAGCTACAGCGATAGTATGATGGCCATAGAGATTTCCTGGAATGACATACATTTTATCGTACTTCTGCAGGGTATATTTGGAGTTTCTGTGTGAGAGCGCCCTCTGGCTTTCAGATGGAGCAGCATTTACTTCTGATCACAGAGCCGTGCTTCACTGAGAAGCTGTGCATTAAAAACATTACAGAGCTGGCTATTACAATGAGGAGAAATAATATGTTTTAATTATTATTATTTCATTCTAATGCTAAAACTCTGTATGACAACTACTTTATGAATTAATAACATTTAAAATATCGTCAATAAAATGTTGTCAGGCAGAAACCTTGTATCTCTATATTTTGTCTTTTTTTTTCATAAATCATTACTTTTGGTCACTCTTTAGGTCTGCTTGTGGATTTTGCAAATATTTAACCAATGAAAAGTATTAAAAACAGCTTATGACTAAACCTTGTAACTCCATTGGCTCCTCGAACTGTTGGTAAAACCTCATAACACCACCCGCTTCCTGAATCTTGAATGAAGTGCCGCTCGCAGTTTGCACCGTCTCTGCTTGCTTGAAGGTAAAAAAGAACTGGTTGTTTGAATACAAACAGCGTTTTCTTTACTCAAGAAACACTATATTTAAAGGCTAATCTTTTGTGTATTTGAGGAGCGGACAAGAGTGTCTTAAATAGCCTGTGCATAGCACTTTATCTTTTTAAAACAAGATTCTGACGTACTGATGCACTTTCTGCCTCAGATGCGGCTTATGCCATTCTAATGATGGACAAGATCAGACATTTGCTGATGAAAAACTGTAACTTCATTTGATCTTGAATTTGTTAACAAAAAAGTATTTTGCCTGTGTCACAATATGAGGTAAATCCGGCCCTGTTTGTGTTTTATTGAAAAAATAACACAAATTCATACATAATGTCTTTCAATAATTCAAGCACTTTTCAAGTACCTTTTCATAAATATGGCTGTTTTCAAGGGTTTTCAAGGACTTAAATTTCAAAAAGTCAAATTCCAGTACTTCAAGCATTAAGCACCTTGTACGAACCCTGACAGCACTAAAATCAGCCCGCCTCCTTGAGGGTCAGACTTTATGCAGATGCAAATCAACAACACGGTCTGCACCACAGACCAGTGACACAGTAAGATCAATGCATGCTACTCAACATTATTAACAATACAGGAATTAATTTTATCGAGGAAGCAATTACATCTACCTCACCTACACATGATTGGTTGATATACATTTTTTACATGTCCATTATGTCATACATAGATTACAAGTAGGAAAAATAATTGTTAATCATATAATGCAATACACATTAATGTGTATACCTATACCTAGATTTCAATCACTTCTCAAACTATCCAAAATCAACAACAAAAATCATTGCAATGCTGTATTTTCTCACCCTCATGTCAAGATATTTTGAATAATGTTTTGTTAATGTCCAATGTTGTTTGGACCCCAATGACTTTCAAAATATCTTCTTTTGTGTTCCTTTGAAGAAAGTCATACAGATTTGGAACAAATCTTTAAATTGATATTATTATACACATATTCCAAAACATCATGATACAAAAAAAAGGCCCCTCTCTCACACTCATATTTCATCTGCGTTTCTGTGGAAAAACATGATGGAGCAAAGAGAAGACAGGAAGGGGGAAGTGCATGTGTGTCCAAATCTAAACAATCTAAATGTGAATGTTGAAGATCTCCATGTGATGTGAGAGATGGCATTGTCCTTGGTCAAGCCCAGGACAGTGGCTTTTTTTTTAAAGGGTCATGAAACCCCAGAACACATTTTTTGAGCTGTGAACAGATATGTATAGGCTGCACATCATTGAAAACACTAAAGTGTTATTAATTTTAATTTAATTTTATTAAATTAATTTTATTTATGATTTGAAATTAGTTATTTTTGCATTTTTCAGAGCGATTTCTGTCTTCCGGTTTGAAAAGCAAAGTCGGAGCAACGTCACAAAATCTGACGTCATCGTGTAATACCGGCAAGATTCGGAGTGCTGGTTGGCTCCAAGTATGGGCTGGTCGAACATGCTGATGTCAACTGTTTCTGTATTTATTCATGAGAAAAGAATTAATTCAATCCAATCACTGCGCTGTAGTATGTATAAGATTATAATTGCGGTATTATGAGGAAGTATCACGAAGTATTGTTTTGCTGTAATCAACCAGCACAAATGGAAAATATATTTGCATGAGATCGCATTACAGCGGAGAATTCAAATGTCACAAAAGTGCTGTTCATTCACCTCTGCGTTCAAACACGCGAGCCGTGTGTATGATTCCCTTGGCACAGCAACAACTGAAGTTTGAATACGAACACATGAAAAATACGATTGTTACGATATACACGTGGAGCGCGCATATGATCGGTTTCAGCGCGGAGCTCCGCGATGAGTTTAACAACACTAGCCACGTGGATTATAGAGAATAAAGTATCCGTGTTTAAAGTTTTTATAGACATATTTCACACATTCTCCTGCACCAAACATGAACCAGCACGGCGTATGAACACATATTTCATCAAGTCTTCTTCAAATAAAATATATGTGCAAACTTGACACAGTGTATCTGAACGCGATGACACGATTATTCTGATGGACAAAAGACTTAGAGAATGGACAAAAATTAAACTGTGTCTATATTCTTTCTGTGTTAAACTACGTGTTGTTTATCATGAGACTGTAGTGCTCCCAAACGTAATGAAAGTATTATTAGCCCTTTTAAATATTATTTCGCATTTCTCCCTTGTGCGTGGGAGTTTGTTGTCATTTTTCTCCATGCTCATATTCATTATTCTGTATAATGAGTGTGTTGTATGTCTCTGTTTTATTGGTTGTTCTCTCCCCCCCATCCCCCCCACACTCCCACTTTTCCAGAGCTTTACACGCCCATTTTTACAGACTTTTTCCAGCTCAGAGGTGTGAACGACCAGGCTAAAACAGGGGGGTTTCATGACCCTATTCATAAAGTCCTATTCTCTGCCTTAATGCAGTAAAACCTATTGGAACACTCTCTATTTTTAATTTCCTTTTTTGTTGTCCACTGTAGCACCATCCACTGATTTTTTTAATGCTGAAATTATGACAATAGGCTAATTATTAGGGATAATGACTGCAATATGACTGTGATATGATTTTAATGCTTTCCTCTGTAATGTTTATAGAAATGCAAAGACCAAAGGCTAGGCCCGTGATTATCTTCTGGTAGGTGTGCGCACCAATAATATCATATGCATAAGATGAGAAAGCAAAAAAGACGAGGTCCCCATTTAGATTCATTTCCATTTGATTTCCATTCCTTCTGGCTAATACTTTTTAAACTTACTGTGAGGAATCACATAAAGTGGCTTTTGCAATAGACTGATTAAATGTTTACTGCATATTATTTATACTTCATAGATTATTATCTGTCTTCTTAACACATGACAACTGATTTAGCAGAAAGGTACATCTATCAGGATTTAATCAGTTTACCTTTGCAATCTGTCAGCTATTGTCATAGCTGTGCAACTATTGACTTTTATCTTTTACTACCTGTTTAATCAATTTTGTACGTAAATATCTGCCAAGAACAACAATATAAATGTAGGTCAGGCCATGAGTCTGTCACACTGGCAAACAAGAGAATAAAAATGAGGGCAATAATGTAAGTAATAATAATAATAATAATAATCATCAGTATTTTCAGCCCGGGTTCAATTTTGAAGTTTTATTAAGTGTTAACAATGAGATTATGTGTTTTTTTTATAAGCAATTAACACTGCTTTTGTCATTTTTTACAAGATGGACAAAATTTGTCACCAAAAAAGTCATTTGAATAAAACCAATATTTCGGTTTTACCAAATGACACATTTGGTTATACCGAATGATAATATTTCCAAACAGTGCTAACAGGCTGATATATAGCTAGCTAGCAAAAGGACAATCAAACATATATTTATATTTAGTAGTTTTTAAAAATATTACAACATTTTCCATGTTTTATAGCATTTGTACCAAATTACCTGATGTTTCGGGACATGCGAATGAGTAAGTGAAAACATGAATTTTTCAGATAGTTAAGAGAGTTAGTTACTTTGCTTCATGACCATGTGGTCCTTTGCAGGTGTCTGAATGATGTCACATCCTGTCACATGATACTGACCGAAGACTTGATCCAAAATGGTCCCATTATATTGGTTACTCCGAATGATTAATTAAATTAATTTTTCAGGACATTCTTTCTCATAACAAAGCAATGACTTCTACACATAATATTAATACCATTTTGCACTATGTTGATATATCATGTTATAAAATCATGCCAGAATAAAAAACATATGCATTTATTACATTTTAAGATATTTTAATCACAAATTAAATGGCTGTATTGGCCTTTAGACGGTTAAACCGAATAACCGTTTGACACTTCAAAATCTTTAAAATACCTTTATATGTAGCAAAATATAATTAAAACCTTTTGGATTCAATAAAACAGATGTAGTTGTACTACACATACTTTGGATGTCATATCTTTGTTTTGTATTATTGTTAAGGCCTTTGGATAAAATAAAAGACCCGTCACGTCATTGCCCCTTATGCAAAATGATATTACGTCAATTTTTGCGATGGTTTCAAAGTGAAATTTCCAGTGTTTTGCAAGGAACCGTGTTGTATTGAGAAAAGCAAGTCCACATACACAAACAATTGTGTCTTTGTGCCACAGGTACTACTCATCCTCAAAGTGAATAAATCCCCACATATGAGGCATATTGAATTTTCAGTGATAAGGAAGAATAAGA